>JAOEGT010103118.1:0-13022 GCA_025447795.1 Speoplatyrhinus poulsoni
CACTGTCACTGTTTCCCCGGCCGTCCAATCGCAGCGGTGAAGGGGTGGGACAAATACTACGAGCAACCGTCACATCCAACTTCTTGCACACAACGACAAAAACAAATGATAAATGGATAGTCAGATGATATCCCCGGACTACCACAACAATACTAACACAAACAACAATGTATAGAATATACAAATTAAATAATTTGTTGATAACACAAACTAGCATTTATTTGCAAAATATGAATTCCCACGGAGATTCTGTTTCATAGCAACCAAAGCGTTTCAGCAGATAAAACGCTGCGCTTCCAAAAACGCATCCTAGCGCTGACAGTTGGGCTTTTTCAGCAGAGCGACCAGCGTTTTCAGCCGCGGAAAAAAGCTTTGGTGGACGCGGCCATAACACGTTTAACTTGGTACATGGTCAAGTGGTGTTAGTATAATAACCATTCTAAAACCTCCCGGGCAGGGTATTTCTTTTGTGTGCATTTACTCATTTAATTGAATTTTCACATTAAAAGCCCTAATTTGAGAGTAACTACTTTCAGCGAAATGTATAGGCTTATATAGTTAGTTTATAGTTTCCCACACATGGATTAAGCCTAGTCTTATTGTACACTGAAAACCTTTAGTCCAAGGGAGTCTTCAAGGAAGCTCCATTTGCCACCAACGGACACTGTCCGGCTCTTTAACTCCTGTCAGGAGTAGGGCTGTGTTTTGGAAAAAATCTGGCGATACTGTACTATATGTATCACGATACAGGGGCCACGATTCGATATATTGCGATACTATAAGTAAGGCGATATATTGCGATTTATAATTTCTGGAATACCGTCATGGCAATAGGCCTCTTTCACATGCGAAGAAGAATCATTTCCGAAGTGCATCCCAATTTCGTGTTTCATCTTGCTTACGGTCATGCGTATGTATTACGGTGGGGTAATGAGTGCATGCAGACACAGGTACTACACTGCAAAACTTTAAATGTCGCCTCCTCATCCCTCCGAATAGCAATGATCAATTTCTTCTTGAGGTCCCCATCTGCTGGAAAGCAATGGAAACTAAGATATGGCTGTTTTCTGCTAGAATTGGTACTTAATGGTACGCAACAAGCATAGAGCTATGAGCTCTCCTCTTCGCTTGTGGCACTTTCAATACGTATACAATCCGATCGGAAGCAGTGATGCGCTTCAGCTCGCTGAAGTGTAAATTGTACCCTGGAAATGTGAAAAAGGCCTATGCTAATGTGGGCAGCCGCTGCAACAAATTACACAAACACTTACAAACACTTATGTTAACTTGCTCAGGGACTGCAGATGGATATTAGCTTTAAACAAAATCTGGTAACAAGCATCTTTCCTCTCTTTTGAGGTTAATGTATTTTATACATGGTCCCTTTTTTACAAATTAATTGAGTAATTTAATAAAATATAATATATATTAAATATATATTTTTTTAAAACCAGTGTCTGTCCACCTGTCGTCTGCAGCATCGTGACGTGTGCGTTGACCATGAAGTATTACGTGGAAGAAAACGTTTCCCAGCGTTCCTGCATCACCATCCAACACGTGGTCAAGATGCTTGGCTCCATCTCGGAGACGCTCATCTTCTTCTTCCTGGGCGTGGTCACCATAACGACGGAACATGAGTGGAACGGGGGTTATATCCTGTTCACGCTGCTGTTTGCCTTTATATGGAGAGGCTTGGGTAAGGCACAAGCAGTCACGTTGGCTTGTGTGTGCTTTGTTTCTCCGGGAGTGTTTTTCTTAACTTGAGAGTGACTAAAACACATTGCAACGGTCAAAATTGAATTGTTTATTAAAAATATGTTTTCTTGCAGGTATTCTGGTGCTGACGCAGGTCATTAACCCTTTTCGCACCATCCCACTTAACCTAAAAGACCAGTTTAGTCTTGCCTACGGTGGCTTGCGAGGTGCCATTTCTTTTGCGCTGGCGTTCACACTCCCACACAGCATTGTCCACAGGCAGCTCTTCATCACAGCCACCATTGTTGTCATCCTCGTCACTGTCTTCTTTCAGGTAAGGGAAGACTATTGTGATTCAACAAAAGAGGTAACTTGGCCTTTGTAATTTGTCATAGAACTGTTTTGTTTTTTTACCATGTGTGCCCTTGGGTCCTGAGGGGTCATCATTGGTTGTGGCTCTATTCTCCACAGGGCATAAGTATCAGACCCCTCATTGAGTTCATCGATGTCCGCAGGACCAACCGCAGTCTTGACAACATCAATGTGGAGGTCCACTGTAGGGTATGCTATTGTGTCTGTAGTATACATGTGTGTCTGTGGGGAGTTGATTAGTGTTGTTAATACTCGGGCATCTTCCCTCAGCTCATGGAGCATACCGTCGCTGGTATCGAGGACCTGTGTGGACAATGGAGCCACTATTACTGGAAAGACAAGTAGGAATGCTGTCTTTATTGCTTCTACTCAACTACGAGGGCTGTTACGGTACTCTGCAGCACAAAAATCCATTAAGCAAGTGCAATTAAATAATTTATGTAGTTGTTAATTGGGTGAAGGTCAGGATAGTCTAGTAGTTAAGTTGGTCAACTCCAACCCACCAACCTCTACACGCTGTTAACAGAATACTTGAGCAAAACCAAAACGCCTAAAATGCTCTCTGATACTATTATTTTCACTTGTACAGTACCATATTGGAAACACATCAACACATTATTTTGTGTGTGAACATTTTTTTTTTTTGTGGAAAATATATACATAATATTTCCTTTAGTTACACAAAAATATTAGAGAACTGAAGACAGGTTTATGAAGTTTAGAAAGTGAATTCGCCCCCCCCCCCGTTTCACACATTCTCAACAGGGACAACAGGTCAGGACGCTCTGCTTCAGCAACAATGCACTTCTAATGCGTTCAGAATGTGTTTTTCTGCTGTCCTATTGGAAAATTCAGAGATGTCTCTGAAAAAGATGGCACTGCAAGATCACATTCTGCACAGATTAGAGGTGCATGCTGGTATAAACAGAACGTGGTTGCTAGACTGGCCTGCCTGCATTGCTGACATGTCACCAATTAAAAAGGGTTTCCAATATAGCGCAGGATGAATTTCCAAATCAAAATGTTTTATTTATTCTATTATTAGCATTTTCCATATATCATAACTTTTTCAAAATAGGGGACAAACCATCTTGAAACTCCTAACTCTGAGGATTAACTACAAGTATAAATAGAAGACTGTGTGCTCTAGATTTACTTTCACAGCTCTATTGTGTTGCCTAGAATATGGTGTCAGGTTCAGATTCCTCTATTTACAGCATGCCTGACGTTCTTCCTCCTTGTATGTACAGTTTTCAGTATCACTTTAGCCCCTCTTGCCCATCTTGCACCAGGTTCAATTTGAGTTGTTCTGTCGTATTATCTTCACGGTTACTTTGTCATCTTAGTTTCGTCCTCTTGTCATTCATTGTAACTTAGCAGATGTCTAGTGAGGCAGGTTTTTCCAGTCACTGAATCAATGTCAAGCATTTAAGTTGGTTATAGTTTTACCCTTAGAGTGTGGATTGATTAAATTGAGAGAAATAAATATATATTTTTATCATATTTCACACAGCAGTCATCTCACAGGTCTTCTCTCAATTGTAGGTTCTTGACGTTTAACAACCGGATCCTTCGTAAGATTCTGATCCGGGACAACAGGGCTGAGTCCAGCATCGTAGCACTCTACAAGAAGCTGGAGCTCCAGAATGCCATGGAGATCCTGGACACGGTGTCCGGAGAACTCAGCACTTCTGCTTCCTTTGTTTCGCTGCAGTACGCCGCCTTCCATCAATACTGTACAGGCGCCGTTCCATCTCCACAGCCGCGTTCTGTCTGTGGCCCGTTTGCCACTGTGGTGCCTAAACAGTCTCTGTCATCTGTATCCCAGTGAAGAGAGAAAGAGCTCAGCGAAACCCAAGAAGACGTTTGTGGCTGATGACTTGAGGAACATGCGTGATCTCCTTGACAAGAATATGTACAGGATCAGGCAGGGGGTGAGGAGCATTAGTTACTTTTATATTAAAGGTCATATAAAACATTAATATACAACTACAGTATATCTATGTAAAGATATAGTGGAGCGATGGCACCCTGAGCATAGAATCACACTCTGTGTGTGTTGTAATCCGAGCTCATCTGTTCTTTGGTTTCATAGCGTGTGTGTTGGTCACCACGCAGTGGTTTTAGTCTAAGGCGCTGGTGCTCTATAGCAGAAATGTCATATAGTCACTTCTGAAATAACTGCAGTGTATTAAGTGTAAAATCAATGTATTAATAGCCAATGTAGTTCTCTGTACCAGCTCTGGGATATGAGTCATTTACAGGGTTTTGGTAAAGCTATTCTTCTTGCTGCTGTGTGTACCCGAGGAACTGAAACTCACATGATATTTTGCATAGCCACAGGCTGTTGGGCATTTCCATTAGTGGTGTCACCCTATGAAAAGTGATCCCAAGTCTTTGATGTGTTTATCTCTTTTTTTTATTTTTTCCTGCTAGTGAGATTGCCTTGTTAAGACAAATAATTGTTCCTCTTACGTTCAAAATTGTACAGTAGCTACAGAGCCTACACACAAGTTTGACTGTTAATTTGTTAATTGTGAATTTAGTCTGACTGAATATAATGTAGTATTTAGTTTAGAAAGCAGTAAAAAATAAAATAACATTCTCTATTTATCCTTGGCATGTAGGCTACTGTACACAATTTGGGTGGATACATTTGGTTGAACATAACTGCCAGAACTGTGTAGGACAATAGAAACCTTATTCTTTGGGTGTTTAGAGAAAGGTGGTGCTTGTTTATTCAAGGTCTACCTAATGGCGTCAGAATAGGGCTGCTGATAACGCAGGTGCTAATGTGGACAATTGTCCCATTGTGTGTACAATGGGACAATCACACAATGCATGGAACTTGCATTTGTTGTATTATTTTACGTTAAGATGTTAGCTTGCATCCAGTTCTGGCTTGCATCCAGTTTTGAACACCAATTTTATTTTATACTGTAGCTTTCAGCTGGCGACTAGCGGTGATACTGTGCCTTGTGGCTGACACCATGTGCTCCTTCTCCATTTCCTGTTTACGCAGACGGTGTCCTACACCAGGAAGTATGCCTTGCCCAATGACACCCAGACCAGGGAGATCCTGGTCCGACGCCACGCCAGCCTCCATCACACACTCCGTCCTGGCAGCTTCAGCTCGCCGGTATGGAGGAGCCGGCAGTGACGAGGGGATCTGTTCACAGATGCAGACCCCATATTGACAAAGGATGTATCAATACATCTTTATTCTTTCTGCAGCAGAAACTCCTATATACAGTGTTTAGCCGAGCAATCGTCATACACAATTAACCATATACACAAAGCACTAGGTCACACGTAATTTATGATCATTTAATGGAGTAATGACCACAAGAATAAAGGAGTTTGTGATCCTTTGGGATTCAGAAGCACCGCCCTGAGAAAAACCTGCCAATTGTATCCTCCAAGGTATTGCCAGGGCAACTGGCATTTCTAAGCACATTCCTATTGAAGATTTCATTAATCTTCATGTATTAGCAAGCAATTAGCATTGGGGTGACCCAATGACTTTATTGGCTAATATTTGTGTGTTGTAGTTTAAATCTATATGAACTAAAATATTGTTTTAGTATTTGTCAGATCACATAACTACCATGTTTTTCTCTCCTGAACTTGGACTTTGTTTGGTCTCCCAGGTGATGGCAACACCTCAGAAGTTTTTCTCCTTGCCTGTTGGGAGGAGTCTGGACTCAAAGTTGAGTCTCAAGAGACAAAGCCATGCGAGTAAGCTTCACAACCTGTCTATAACTATAACTATTTTGAGCCAAATCACACACAAATAAGTGTCATAACGGTCTTGTCTATTCAAACAGATATTTCTTGATACATGTATATGTACGTTTTCTGTAAACACTTATTGTTTTTCTTATTTATTCCACGTCTCTATTGTATTAATGCATCTTGTATGTATATTTTAAAAAAATCAATAAAAGTACTTCAAAGAAGTGAGTGATAGTGCATGTGCAGTATACAGGGGTTTGATACCCTGTATTGTGTGTGTTATTTAATATCAGATGTTCCTGGAGGGATTATGTCATATCACATATGGGACGGGCCACAGTTGACTAAATGCTTCATTCATGTATTTTAGTTCATGCCATTGTCTTGCATATGCAGATTTACATTGCAAATAAAACATGATCTGGCATGTAACAGGAGGTATTAGAAACCTATTCCCTGTGTCTGTGTCGAACCCAGGTGACGACGAGACTGTGTCGGAGGTGGCCTACCCCTCTAGGCGCGCTAGGTTTGGACGGTCAGGCCGCTCACCCTCCTCCAGGGCCGCTGTTCCCATGAGGCGGCTTCCCTCGCTACGAGAGGCGGCCTCTGTCGACGTGCTGGACGAGAGAGGCAGGATGGAGGGCAGAGGGCCCGGCCACTCCCGCGGCCCTGTCGCCGGTCGCGCGGACTGTTCCACAGACCGAGGCTTTTCTGACAGGTCTACGAAGGATGTGGAGCATCCCTCACCTCCCCCACCCCCCGCCTGGGCCGCTGAACCACGAGGCGGTGGGAACAGTGGTGCCCGTAACCCACTGCTCAGAAGGCCTCCGAAGAAACTGTAGAAGGCCTGGGGCCTCATTAGGTTTACACGTGAACTTGGTCTTAAGTGTCTCTATATAACTTTATACCACTAGGTGTCACACTGAGCGCAGCAGCATCTCAAACCAAAACAAATGCTCCTTGGACCCCACACACACACACATGCACAGCCATTCGGATATGAAAACAAATAACTGGGCCGCTGAACCACGAGCGGCCCAGATTACCACACAGATTAGGGGCTAAACCCGCACACAATTGTAAAGGAACATTTCTTTGGAAGACTATAGCTATTTATAAGCCATGGATGATCATGCTCAAATGTAATTCCAGTCTCTGAAAACTCTCCCATCTAAAAGCACTGTTTTCAGCATTGGAGATACACAGCCATGGTTATTTTTTTATAATTTGACACAGAACATTGCATCCTCCTGTTTTTAACATCAGAACACCTTGTGTGAGGAATTAATTCTTCAAACCTTAAATTTATAATTCTTATCAAATTGTAAAGCTAATGCAATATTCACAACAGTGTGTCAAAACCCCCCCTACATAACCATCAGGGAAATCACTTATCTCTATACTGTGCGTCGAGATAAATTCTAAATCTGTCACATCTGGAGGATGGCGTCATACTTGGTAGCAGCTGGACTGCTATAGACTATGAGTGTGTGCTGCTATGATGGCACCAGGATCTCTTGGTTAGGCCCAGTTAAGTCACCAGCAGAGGTACCTTCATTCTTTGAACGCAGTGGAACCAAACCAAACAGTATGAAACCATCTGCACCACAGCAGGGAGCCAACAGAGTATATGCTTCTCGGACTATAGTTGATCTTTTTATGTTGTTGCAAATACTGTGGAATATTGTACTTCATATGATCATTTTAATTAAAACTAGAAAACAACTTCATATCAAATAAGAGTATTTTTCTTTTCATTCCAACAGCTCAATAGCATAACAGTGTGTGAATGTTTGCAGGTACATATTGTGACCACTGTGTGGCACTATTGAATCATTGTCAGTCAAATGAACAACAGTACACATAACAGTAACATGTACATTTAACAAATCTGACAAATGGGTCCTTTAGGAAAGCGGTTCATGGGGAAATTTGTCTAGACCAAGATAAAAGTTTTTATTCACTTTATTATATACATTTTAGAAGGCTGACTTTAAAGGTATAGTAAGATAATGCACCGTCAAATTCACCAAATGACTGCAGTCTGCTAGTTTACGGTTCTGTGCACGCTGAAAAAAATAATCTGGTACTCCTACACAGCCCTGGCTCCTAAAATCGGAACACAAAGTGTTGCCGACCGGACACAACAATATCCTAGTCATTGCAACGCATTTGTGGGGGGCAAAGCTTCTGAAGGAGCACCCTATGGAGGGGTTTTTGTTTTGAGGTAGAATTTAGCAAGCATTTTCAAGAATTACTTACTATACATTTAAGTGAGCATGCAATATATTTTATCATAATTTGGTTAAATTTTGCATAGTCTATTAAACCTTACCATGAAAACAAACTATCACAAAATAATGTTAAAGTAGTGCACTGACATTAAAGTGAGAGACCTAACCTTAAAGCACTTTTATTTCTACAGAAGAGTGTAGAAATTATGCATTTTGGGAACCGTATAGTGTTCAGTGCAATTCAATCTTAAACTTTGTAGTGGTTATACAACTTTAATAAAAAAAACTCTGCCTGCCTCAACAAATACAGTCTCAAGATGCATTCTAATAATAATAAAAAAAGAATAATTAAAAAGAAAAACCTACAAATGTCCCACACAATGAGAAGCCCAACAGTGTGTTCAAGAAACAGAGAAAAGCACCACAATGTCTGATGTCCAGTGCTTTTGGATGCTGGGATGTCGTCATCCCCCCCCCCCCCCATCCCCCCCCAGGTTCCCAGGGTCTCAGAGCTTGGCCACCTTGGCCACCACCCTCTGGTCCCACCTGGGCATCCTCGCCAGCAGCAGGCCGACGGCCGAGAGGCCCAGGAGCACCCCGAGGCCGGGCGGCCCGCAGGGGCTGAACTCCTGCGCCAGGCCAGAGAGCAGCGGCGCCAGCACGCGGCCCACGGCGTTCACCGACTGGCCGGCGCCGATCAGCGTGCCGCTGGCGTGCGCCCCGCCCCGCTGGAGCTCCAGATCCGTGATGCACGTGCGCCCCACGGACGTGGAGATGGCGAAGAAGGTGGAGCTGAGCAGCACGTGCCACACGCTGGGCGCGGCCGCGTACAGCAGGATGAGCGCGCTGGTGAGCACCGTGGAGTGCAGCAGCAGGGCGGCCATGTTGTTGGCGTACAGCCGCGTCACCGGCCCCACCAGGAAGCCCGCCAGGGCCCCCAGCGTGCTGCTGTAGCTGATCAGGTAGCCCGTCGCCTTGGGCTTGAGGGCGAAGCGTTCCTCCATGGCCAGGGAGAAGTTGCTGTAGTACAGCATGATGGCCACGGCCATGAGCAGACGCACCAGGAACACGTCCCACATGTCCGAGGAGGCCACCGCGCCGACCTTGGAGCCCACTGAGGAAAGCTGCCTCCAGGCCGGCCGCAGCACGGACGCGTCCCTCCAGCGCACGGCGCCCTGGTGCGGGGCTGGAGCTGTCGCCGGGTCGGGCCGACTGCTGCTGTGGGTACCGTTGTGGTAGGGGGGGTGCTTCAGGTCGACGACGCGGCTGTTGGAGTTGGCGTCGTAAACCAGCGTCTCGCTCCACGGCAGCATCCAGACCAGCCCTGGTCAGACAACATAAATACGGTATTTACAGGACTTCAGTTTAAAAGGCAGGGCTAGTCATTTGCTTGAGAGCGCTCGCTAACCTCGAGCTCAAATCAAAACAAACTGCCCCATCCATTGAAATGCATTATGAAGCCTATCGCATTGTTGGTGTGAGTGGTGATCACAACTTTGTTTGTGTTCTTATTTACGAAGCCAGGGCTGTGTGGAAGTACTGGATTTTTTTTCCATCATGAGTAAACGGTAAGATAGCAGATTGCAATTACATATTTGGTCAATTTTACAAAAAGTGTATTAGCTAACAATGGATGACTATTTACATACAATACACAAAACACACAAATGGATTATATAATATATAAAAGGTATAGCCAGTCAGTTTGGAGAAAGCTTGTTTGGACTATTAGGCATGTCATGATAAGACTTTACTTTGGGCGATATATTGTCCCAAAAATTGTGATAAACGATATTATTGTCAGAATCATGTAAACAATGTTGTTCCACTATTGTCATGTGACATCAATTGTTCATTATGAAGCGTTTAAACCAGACGAGAGCACAGAAACAGCACACCATGGCTAAGTTTCTTATGTCAGCAAGTAACACGCGTGTAAATATGAGAGGTAATATTATTGACGTCTGAAAAATTATTGCACGATAAGTCGATATAGTAATTATCGTTAGACGCCTAGACTCTTAAAAACAAAAACACCCCTCCCTTCAATGTCATAGGGTGCGCCCTTAGAAGCTCCGCCCTACACCTTTAGTGAATGCATTGCGAAGGCTAGGATATTGTTGTTGCAAACATTTGCTGAATTTGACAAAAGGTGTATTATCTTACAATCTCCGACAATACCTTTAAAGCACATACAGACATTTAGTCCAAATGTTTCCAAAAACAAGAGGAATACCTTGTTCCTCTCCCTGCCTTTGCTTCCATATCATCATCACCACCTTCCTAAAATAATGGCCGAATTTGTTTTGGCTTAATCATCTCCGTATGATCCCTGTAGCATAACGGCCTACGTCAAATATTTGATTCCGTTTTTTTGTGTTTTTCTGGAAAAACCTGGGAAAAAAACACGGACACAGGCCATTATTTCAGGAGGGTGAAGATATGCTACCCACCTGCATTGAGGAGGAAAATGGCTGCGCAGGTGAAAGAGGAGGTGTAGAAGCCCCCCTCGCGCTCCGTGAGATAGCCTCCCACCACAGGGCCCAGGATGAAGCCCACGCTGGAGGCTGCATTGAAGTGTCCCATCACCAGAGGGCGCTCCACCTCAGACACCAGGTCGGACAGCATGGCTCTGCAGATGGACAGCGAGTGCTTGAACAGCCCTGGAGAGCAGAAGATGTGACCGGATGAACATCTGTGTACGTGCTCATGAAATGGCCGAGAGCATCCATCTACGTCTAGGATACGTTGTTATTAATGTGTGGAAAATGTCCACAGTTCCTGACATATTGGGCAATGTCACATAACATTTCATCTGGTTGCTATATAAAAGCTCAGACGAGGCGATATTTGCCGTTTCTTTCACCAATTGACTTATAGCTGCTTTGGGTAAAGTTAGAGCTGCAACAACTTAGCTTAATTAAAATATAAATTAAATAAATGAAAGCAAGAGTTTGTATATAAAACGACCCACCCCCTCTTCCCCTCCTCTTCCCCGTTGGTCTGTCATTGCAAAACGCAAAAACCGTTCCTTTAACTCACCCACAGGTATGCGTGCGAGGACAAACATGATGATGCTAGTGGACATTCCCAGGAGGCCATAGCCCAAGGCGCTCAGGAGCAGGCAGGTCAGCAAAGAGTACTGTCTCCCTACCACGTCACTCCAGCTTCCCTGCCAATAACAATAGGACAGGATGCTCAAACACAGACACACTGGAAGAGACTAGCAACAATGTAGACGCTTCTGAGATGAAGTCATCTCAACTTTAGGTGACATGATTGAAGAGGATACCAATGGGAACCAACCAAGTATATCATTGACTGACAGACATACTGTAAGTGTGACTGAAACATTTCAAGTAGGAAAATATATGAGGGTCATCCAGTAAGTAAGTATGTAAAATGTATTTATTTAGCACATCACATAACTAAAGGGAAATACACAGCAATATTAAATACCTGACAGCACATGACCCAAATAAATAACCAAACAAAAGCAAACAAACAAACAGAAATACACATAAGACCGGCCTCACCACCCTACAGTTTAACTAAAAGCCTCTTTAAATAAAATAGGTTTCAACTGTGTTTTAAAAGTTTCCACCAAATTCAAGCAGCGTAAGAAAGGGGGCAATGCATTCCACAACCTAGGTGCCACTGCCTGAAAAGAACAGTCCCCTCTAGTTTTAAAGTGTGTATCAGGAACAATTAGAAATATCTGACCTGTTGATCTAAGACTACGAGAGGACGTGCACAGCTGTATCAGGTCAGAGATGTAAGGGGGCGCTTCTCCTTGTAGGGCTCTAAAAGTAAGAACCAAAATGTTTAAATGCATTCTAAATTGCACTGGTAACCAGTGAAGTGAAGCTAAAACAGGTGTGATGTGTGCCATTTTTCCGGTGTGTGTAAATAGCCTCGCAGCGGAATTTTGAACAATCTGGAGGCGATAAAGCTGTTTCTTATTGAGACAAGTAAAAAGACTGTTGCAATAATCTAACCGAGATTAAATAAAAGCATGAAGGATCATCTCCAATTTCGCTTTAGACACCAGGGCGCTTATGTTCCTTAATTGAAAGAAACTATTTTTAATTAGATTTTTTTTGAGTGGACATGGCAGAATCAAAAACAACACCTAAACTCCTTAGACTCGGCTGCACAGATGAGCCTAAGGCACCGATTATGTTGCTTGATCTGAGGAATACTATGTATGAATATGATTAGTGTTTCAGTATTAGCTGAGTTCAGAAGTAAAAAGTGATAATTTAACCACTGCTTGATACTAGTCAGACAGTTGATTAGAGAGGACAGTTTATGTAACTTAGTACTTAAAAGAGCAGTACAACTGAATATTGTCTGCATACAGATGATAAGAAACATCACTAAACTGGCAGATTATCTGTCCTAAGGAAAGCATGTACAAAAGGAACAGAATCGGCCCCAGAACAGAACCCTGAAATACCCCACTCGGACAGCCAGTCCGACATGATCTTATTTATAAAAACACAAAAACTTCTACCAGAAAGGTAAGATGAAAACAATTTAAAAACTGCTCCAGATATCCCTACCAGATCCTGAAGTTTATTAAATCATAATATTATGGTCAAAGGCATATGTAAGGTCCAATAAGACTAACACTGTGTGCTTCCCAGAATCAGCGGACATCATAATATCACTGGAAATTTTAAGCAGTGCAGTTTCCATAGAATGCTTTCGGCAGAAGCCTGACTGATATTTGTCAAAAATTGCATTAATCTCTAAAAAAGTAGTAAATTGCTCAGCTACCACTTTGTCTAAAATATTAAATATTACCATAAAAGTAAGTTTAGATATTGGCCTGTAATTCTCAAATTGTGATGAAGCTAAACTGGGATTTTTAAGAACAGGTTCAACAATAGCATGTTTAAATAAGTTGGGAACCACACCAGTTGAAAGAGAGATGCTGATCACTGGGGCCAATAGAATCAAAAGCCTGCTTAAACAACAGTC
>JAOEGT010103129.1:0-13022 GCA_025447795.1 Speoplatyrhinus poulsoni
GGTTTGGGGTCCCCTGCTGGAGCTGCTGCCCCCGCGACCCGACTCTGGATAAGCGGATGAAGATGGATGGATGGACTCGCTATCAACTTTTCAGTTTCACTTTCACTTTTAATGCTTTTATTTGTAAAAGGCAACTAGCGACAAAGCTTGCGATTTATTCAGACCAGGGAAAAGGTGAGAAATATATTTTTTTGCATATACTACTCATAGTAATCATAGTTTAACAGTGCCGGCCTGAGACTCACTCTCTCGCCTGTGTCAGTGTTCGTGTGTGTGTGTGTGTGTGTGTGTGATTGGGAGGGGAGCAGGCTGCAAGAGGAGAGCATAGGAATGAGATTTCTGTTTGCAGATTAAGCTTGTATAGCAACGGAGCGTCAGGTGGCAGATTGCTAGTAGGGTTGCCAGCTAGCTGTCCCGGTTCTCCCGGGATTGCCCTTGTTCCATCTTTCACAGATGGATCTCACTAAATGGTCAAAAGTGTGTCACTTTAAGAAAACGGCAACAAGGCAAGTTGCGCATTTTACCCTTTTATCTGCCAGCAACTGATACGTGACGGCTGAAATAATATCACGTAATTTGACAATTTTTACTTAATTTATGTGAAAAAGCAAGCATGCCAGAATTGACGAGACACTTCTGTTCACCTCTTTGAGGCATCTGTTTCTTTCTTAACCCACATTCATCAGATCATCTTCCGTATGATGAAAGCGATGAAAGCGTTCGCAACAAACAAACGGTAACGGTAGTGGAGCTGAATGCGCCGTGTAGAGCACTAGCATAACCAGCTAGAGCTTAAGCAACGCTAAAACAATTTTTCAAACAAGTTTTCTAGCGTTATGAGCCTACAACGTTTTTGTTTTATTTGTACTTTTAATTACACTGAGCTTTGTTAACAATGCGCACTGCCACTGATCTAAAAATAGATAGTTTTTTTGCTCTCTGAACAACAATAGGCCTATACCTTAAACTGCATGGATTATCAGAAGAAAGAATTCCTCAAAATTAATATGAGAATTTTACAGGTTGGATTAAATTCTAAATGGGAAAGCAGACATTAAACAAGCTTAATACTGCAAGTAACATATTGATATACAAGGTCAGCTTTGGTGCACCTAGGCCTAAATGTTAATTTTATAGTGTTCTTCAGTTCAAACAAGCTGGTAAACATGAGATTTTTTAATTCACTCACCTTTGTAAACTGTTTGACTGATTATAGCCTAAATTAAAAGTTAGGACATTTTCCCTCTTGAAATATGTTGTATTTCTCCCACAAATATTGGAATCGGAACCGGGAATCGATAAGAACCGGATTTGATCAGCAGAATCGGAATCGGAACCGGAATCGATTAAATTTAAACAATAACCAACTGTAGTCACATAGGCTACTCACTGGTTGGCTTTGAAAAGTCAGCGGCAACTAGGTGAAAGTTTAAATTATTTGAACTTTGAGCACAGCGCATGGTGGGAATTTCAAAGCCAAAGGTTGCGGTACCGCACAGTTGGGCGTCACAGCTAGCGCAGATCAGTTTTGCCGCTTATCATGTGCCAGCACCTTTAGGCTCTCTATTAAAGAAAAAGACAATTGACTGGAGGTTCCGTCAAATTTAAAAAATGCTCAACTATTATTGGAGGACATGCAAATAGGGGCGGGGATAGGCCCAATTGTAGTCCCATTACATTTAAACTGTCCTAGACCTTGCTAAAGTGCAGGTCTGAATAGAACTATATATATTGTCTATCCAACCAGTCTGGGAAGGTTTCTTTGTTGAGAATGAGGAATTTCTATGAAATAATACAACAAATTGCACTAATAAGCCTGCCAAGACAGGAAGTGACATCTTTATTTAGCTTCACTGTATAGTTTTGGTTATGCATTGTGTTTTATGTGACCGTGTGGGCCAATGTCAGTGTATTGTGATTTATGTTTGTTTGTGAATGTGTTAAGCATGGGTGAGAGGATGTGTATTCACTTTGATTATGCAAACATGTACACTGTGTGTGTGTGCGTGTGTGTGTGTGCGCACACGTGTGCGTGTGTGTGTGCGTGTGTGAATAAAGAATCTTGTGTTGTGAAAGAGTGTGCGTGCGTTGCTAATGTTTACAAGACATTAGAAGTGGGAGTGCGTTCCTGTGTTTATTCTGCACATCCATAGATAGTGACAGAGCTCTGTAAACAGTTTACAGTAAATAAGCTTTTACCCCAACAGCAATAAAGGTTTGATGAGGCTGAACTGTCCCTACCCTGCCGTTCCTCTCATGAAGACAACACTGTGGGCCATCCAACCAAAGCATGCAATTTCTTTATTTGATTTAGATCTGCTTGGATCCAATCAAATGATAGCACAAACGTTCAAATTATTTGTACATTTGAGGGTAACTCAGAGCGAGTGATCAGCAATTTGCACCAGCCATGTCTGTGACAGAGATTCTGCAACTTTTCTATTTGTGACTCACCAAGTGAAGTGTTTCATTAGCAAGGGTTTGCAGCAGACCTTAAAAAGGTACAGCCTTCCTACGCCATTTAGTGTCTGGAATAGTATATAAAAAATGTTGTTGTTTTGGCTTAAATCTCAAAGGGCGTCTTGTATTCCTACTTCTACCCTTAGGCTCACTAAAATGATCTGCCACAGACATAATATTTAAGTCTATATATCTATTATCTATAGGCTTTAGTATAATCTATACCCTAAGTAAAGTATTGAACATGTACAGTAGCTTGTGATTGGAGAAGTTCAATCATATTTCATTGGGGATTTCATGAGTGTCATGTGATTGTGTAACTGTATAACTGTGAAGACAATAAGTCATTTACATGTATTTATTTATAAAGACAATATATTATTGTTTAATAAACAAAATAATAACCCTTGGAGAAATTCCATATGGGAAATACACAATGTAGTATGTATGCCTTACTAATTGTTGGTCCGGTATGACATTAGTTTAACATACTTTGACATAACATACTTTGATCTTGAAAGCCGTTACATACTGTATGTGTAATGATCATAATCAAAATCATCATCATCACCACCGCCGAAAGAGATTTCTTTAGCATCATGCAGAGGTCTTATTCCCATACTGTATTGGAAGTAGGGTGGGGATTTTATATTGGGGTCCAAGCTACAGTAGCATACTGGGTAAAATATCTGATGACACGTCAAGGTGGGTGAGTTCTCCATGGAAGAAAGCGCGTTTCATAGGAATTGGTTTCCATTCACAAACACATTTTCACTTATACATCTTAGACACACTAGAGGCTAAACAAAACAGCATTGTTGCCTAGCCTACATCCACTTGAACACATGTTTAACCACTAAAAATGCCTGTTTCTAAGCAAACAGACTTCTGGTCGCATTAGTATTTGTGAAACATTCCCTAACACACTCTTACTGTAATCTGGGTTGTACATTGAGAGCATAAATTCAACCTATGAGGGTGTCGATCCAACTCGACTACAATAATCATAGGATTCACCTTTGAACCTATAGGCTCCATTAGTGCCATAAATGCAGGGAAGTGAGTTTACACTATGTAAACAAATGGCTCCTCCTCGCAAGCGTTGTTCTAGCAGCAATGCTTGATTTTGAGTCTACACTAGTAGGCAGTGATAAACCCAACAAGCTTTCTTTAAAGCTTTCTTTCCATTCCCCAACCCCGGCCTCATTAGGACTCTATGAGACAATGTGCTACATCCACGTATTACAGTAATCTGTTGGCCCATCTGTGCTGGGTCATGAGGTCTCAGTCATTCTATGCTTCCCTTTTATTTGCTCTAAATCTGCATTTACTCTCAAAGTGGGCAGGATTTGGGTTATCTGTGTTGCAGTACAGTACAAGTGCTATCTTTCCATTGTAATGTTCATATCCAAGGGTTTCATTCTAAAACTATGTGACAGGTGGATCACAGCTCTGCCAATCTCAGAACCGTATCACCAGCTGTCGGTCTGACGACAAGATACTGTACTTCTGGGGACCAATATTTTAAGAGTTCCGAAGTAACCAGCAGATATTCTATCTGGGCCAAGACTTTGATTAGCAATGTGAGAATAGTTCAAAAGCTATTTGATTTAAAGCTAAATCGTCATCAGACAATAGCCAATTTTTTACGAGACGGCATTTTGTCCAATGTCTTCCTCTCTTGCTGTCCACATGAATTGTTTACCTGCATGCAACCAAAGACCACTCAAACATGGTTGTGATTGTTCAATCCTACTCCGGCTAAAAACGGACTACAAATGGAAAGCAAGAAAGACACTTCCGATACGTTGCCTACAGATTCTGCATCCATATGCTCTACTAATGGCTGTGCTCCATATTGTAATTCAAAATCATTACCTTGTTGGACATCTATGTACAGGTGCAGGTGCAATCTCAGCCTGTACATGATTAATATTTTTGCAAACGTTGTTGTAGTATGTGTCGTCATCGGAGTATGTGAGCGGAGCGGAGTGGGAGCGAGTGAGAACTGGAGCGATCCCAATGTGATTAGAGCAAGGAGCGTAATTTGAGCATGCGAGAAGGCTACCGCTCAATCTATCGCTCAATTGCTCAAGTACCGCTCCAATCTTGGCGAGTAGCTGGTCATGAAGTCAGGACATGCTCATCCCATCGTAGCTGTGTGATGTATGGTAATGTAGTTTTAAAATGTTTTATTATACCCCTTACCTGTCGTTGGTGCTATCTACCTAGGGAATGTTGGACAGCTAAAGCAAAGTGCAATGACGCAGGAAAGAATAAGAGATTGTGCTCAAAAGCAAGTCTCCGTATTCTTATTACAATATACAATATACATGATAGGCCTACATCACACAAAATCGTACGGGTTTGTTTTGAATTATGACTAAACAAAAATGAATGGAGCAAATTTGGAGCAGCAACAAAATTGCTGCTCCAAATTCAATCCATTAATTTTTTTTTCTTTCTATTGAGCGAAGAGCAGTTTTGAGGGGAGTGGTATGGGAAGATTGAAGAGACTTCAATCCAAGAGCGATGAGCGAGATTTTCAACTGCTCAGCTGTGTTCACATACTCTGGTCGTCACCCATACAGTAGATGTTTTGAAGCCAGTAGATGTTGGGTGCCTTGCCCATTTCAAGGCTGTCCAAGGCCGCTCTTCTTTGGAGCCAGAACTAGTGGTGGGGAAAAAAACATTATCTTATGTCACTTTTGCATTGGAGTCAAACCTGAGCAGCAGAGCTTAACCCTTGGTTTGAAACCCCTCTTTCCAAAGTCAAAATATGCCTCCATATCCAGGGATGCTGATGGTGGATGCTGAGCAACACCACCCTTGGCTGCTTTAAAAGGCTTTGGCACACTGGTGCGCTACAACTTGTCTGCAGACCTATCCCTTGACGCTCGTACCCTGACCAGGTCAGAACAAAGGGCATCATCAATATGCGTGCATACGTTTACATGCACAACAGTGTCTCACGCGTTATGCACACAGCCATCCTGCTGGAGAATGTAGGATAAATAGCTGGTGTGTTCCTCTGTTGCCCTGCCAACATTGATATGCTCATACAGGTGTAAGGGCAGCTGCCCAAAGCCCCGCCCCTCACACACACACACAGAGGGAACAGGCTGGTTAATATATAGATGGTGCCTGGGCACTCCTGCACTAGTATTGAGTGTTAGCGCATGATATCATTCTCACTCTAGGGGCTAACCTGCACCATCACAGTGTGTGTGTGTGTGGCACCAGTCTGATCATGTGCATACAGGAGGGTCTCAGGGTCTAGTGAGGGGGCAGAAACAAGTGGCACAGCTGCATGTCCTCCTGATGCATTACTGCAGATGCCCTCCCCTGTGAGTGTCAGGAAAGCTGGACAGACGTAGGGGACAGACAGAAACCAGCCGTCTGCCAGGTCTATTCATCGTGTCCCGTTGAGCTAAGGCAAGCTGCTGCCATCGTGCAAAACAACTGGCTGAAGCACCAGGAGTTATTCTCTTCCATACAGAAGCCTTAACACAGTGCAGGTAGTTGTTTGCCATGAGGCCATGGTGTCTTTTCTCATGGAAACGCTGCTATCACTTCCACAATCAGAAATGTAATGTGTTACACACTTTAGATTTAACACATTAACTACAAGTACAATCCATGGAAGATAATCATGCTGCCACCTTCATCTACATCAGAGACTGAAGATTTTGTTTTTAGATTGAAGTCATTACGAGAAGAGACATAACAATTCAGAAATCTCAAGCAAAATTATCATACTTCTGATTGCAATATGAGTAATTCGTATTTACTTTTTGTTTTCAATGAACTGTCAAACTATATACTGTACTGTACATATTATCAACAAAACCACATGGTCAATAGGTGCCAATTTTGCCATAATAAAGAAAAAGGGATCTTATAAATTTTCTTTTTGTTTTAAACCTACTGTAGTATATGGTAACACATATGTAATACCCCCCGGGATCACACTCACACCAACCTGTAAAAAAGTACCAGTACCAACTTAGCAATGGATGGATTATTTTTTATGTTTATAAAAAACAATATTGAAATTTTTAAGAGTGACAACTACACTACTGTATACATCCAAGCTGACTTATCAAATATCATGCAGAAATAAATCCCTGCAGTCTGCTTGGATAACTATAGCATTTCCCATTCAAACAGGGCAGGAAAATGACATTTAAATGAAAATATTAAAATCGGGCCATATTTCTGGAGCCACCTGTATGTAAATGCATGTAGCTGCTGTTGGTGAGCCGCCGTGCTTTAAAACTACAACATTTCAATGCCTGATTTAAGGCAGGATCATAGGGTAAACCACACTGGAAACACACAAGGGCATTATCCAGACATTTCAGGAACATTATTGTGGGTCATTTACATTAATAGTTACATTAAACTATACATTATAACATTATATATGTACACACAATATATTATATATATTGTACCTGTACTTATTTTGTTTTATGTCTAGTATAATCACATCTTTCTTTCTGCTTATTTAATAGACCACAGAATGAGGCGGCATGTTTGTTGAGCTATATTCGTTTATGCAAAAGAGTGGTTTTCTGAAACAAAAGCCCTGTGAGCATCGGCAGGCTGCTGCTGTCAGAGTCAATGATATAGTATTGTTAGGGTTAAATAAATGGGAAATAGACACACACTCTAACATGAGGTCAAACTGCCATTTGGACTGGACAGAATTAGGACAATAACCTAAGGATGAAACATTACATGCAAAGTCAAAGTAATCACACTTTTCCAACTAAATATCTTTATCCAGATATACAGTAAATAAATATAATTCTAATTACTTTGAGGTGAGGGTAAATACAAATGTGTATACTGTTTTTAGTTACGCCATAATTTTAACAATGTGCACTATAATTACACTTATAAAATGTATATATTTATATTGTAGTAACATCTGAATACATAAAGCAAAATACTTTTGCACTCATGTTACAAAATGACATTTAAATCTAATACTACATAAGGCACAAAACATTAGTAGGAGAACCACTGAGCTACGCAAAAGTCGATTTGTGTTCCAGAATGTTCCAGAACATTTACTGTAAATTGATGCATGTACTAGTAAACCAGCATATCAAGAGAAATCAAATATATTTTATCCTCATCAGAGAAAAACAAATCACACTTTACAAGCAGCTCATTTTGAAAGGGGGGATGTTGGCAACAACTGAAAATGCCCCTACAAACTAAAGGTAGCTAGACTAAATGTGTGAAGTGTGATTATGTGTCAGAGATGTTTAATACAGTAAATTAGATGGGGAAATAAGATAAGGTAACAATGTTTAAACCTTTTGTAAACATCCTATTAAGTGCCAGCTACAGTGTCACACGTAAAAGTGAGGGGCAGTAATGAAGGCAACGCAACAAAGCTGTAGTTTTTTATATGTGCTTTCAACAAGTCAAACCATTTCAATGGAGAACTACACTAAGCCTAAATAGTAGGTATTGTCCCATTGAGAGCATCACCCCACAGAAGCTGTAGCAAGCATGTTACAGTAAATCTGTAAAACAGGGCCATGTGTTTGGCTGGGAATTTCCATTGGCATACGTTATTAGTGTTTCAGGCATGAATCCTGCTCTGAGGCAGTTGGGGTGCTACTTACCCAGTGCGCTTGGTGATAGTGCCCAAGGTCATAGGCTGCTTGATCTGTGCTATGGGCAGCACCGTTGTAAGGATGGGCAGTGGGGTGAGTCGTGGGTTACCCATGTTGTTATTGGTAAAGTTGCTGTAAGACTCCTGGCTGCTCAGCTTGGCTGCAAATAGAGAAATGCAGGATGGTTAACAAGTGATTCTGGCAGGAATGTTACTTTAGCTAGCCTGTTTAGCCAAGACAGTGAGCGCATGTGGTTGATTATTATTTTAGTCTGTTACACACATAGCCTCTTATCTCAGCAGCTACAGAACAATAGCATACTATCTGCTAAAATGCCAACAATAATTCATGACAAACTAACAAATTAACTAAAAGGAATTGAAAACCCTGTGGCATCAGATGTATTCAGATACAATCAGATACAATGTATTGTTGGTTTGTTTATAAATAGTATAGTTGTTGTTTGTTTATTCTGTTTACACCTTTCGTTCTAACAGAAGGAACAGCATATTGGGTGTTGTAGTTACAGTAATTATGTAGCCCCAGTACGGTACATGCAGAAATACATACACACAAACGGCTAGGTTCAAGGCCTCCTGTGGAACTGATTGGGAGTAACCAGCTCAAGATGCTATATTATGAGTGCACTATTCCTGCTTGTAGTATACAGCAGTCTGTTAATCAAAGCCAATCAACAGCCCCTACACACTGGCTCAACGCACACACACACACGTAGGCAAACACATACCGGATCCTTCTACGAAATACATCTCATCTCACATATCCCATGGAACCACAGCCAAATATAATCATGGCATGTCAAAGGGCTCCTAGCGGGCCTAATGGTCTTAACCAGCAACATCACAAGGCAGGAGACAGGAGGCTGTTAGTTCACTAACCGTAGGGGGAGTGATTTCACTTCTAATCTACGCTCTCCTGTAACCTCTACTACAGCCAATTTCACTACTGACTACTGTATCAAGTTTCAAGTCAGGCAGAATTGATCTCTGAAAGAAGAAACTGTGTTTGTGCGTGTGGCATTGGTATAACAAAGGCTAAGACCCAAAAGGTGGATGCATATGATTTTGTAGTGGGATTATATTAGGGTATAACTAATATGGAGGATGAGTCCGTTACTGTACGAGCAACAAGCTCAATATGTGTGGTGCCCATGCATGACAGATGCGTCCTTTTGCCTTGGAGTTTAGGATATACTGTCATCATGACAAATATTCATGCTTGAAGAAATGTGAATGTTATCAGGCATAAAATCATTACAAACATACTAAGTCACTAAGAAATACTGATTGCTAAACAACTATGGTTAATAATCCCATAATCCATTCAAAAACAAATAAGTATCTGGTTGATACTATCTGCGACCAGAGGAAAATTTAAAGTTTAAGTGGTTTTCAAACTTTTGGATGTGGCACAATAGACTCGTTGAATGTTTTCCTTGTGCCATTGTTCCCTTTAAATGACCTACGACAGCTGCATAACTGGGTGGAAGGAAAGGTAAAAAAAAATGCAATGGACAAAGAATACAAGGCGGACATAAAAGGTCTACATGAAAGGGAGAAGAGGAGTGCTTTGTCATTATATGTCAGGAGCTGTTCGAGAGGAGGCCTTGGGTGGACTGGGGAAAGGGAGCGCTAAGTGTTTTTGGATCCAGTCTTTTAGATCATTAACCTGCAGCCATGAGTTTCATTAGGCCTGCCAAAAACCTCTATTTTGTGTTTGTAGAACTCTTCTGACCCAAAATGCAACAGGGCTACTGAGGTCAGACAGTTACAAAACCTCCCATTGGCTCGCTCTGTCTCTGGGTGCCTCTTCGTCAAGAGTCTCCATCACGGCGCTCTTGAGGGCTCTTCATGTTTCAGAAGTGCTACAAGGCCGAGCCTAGGCACCTTTTGTGTGTAGAAGAAAAAAACGTGAACAGGACACAGCCTGGAAAGCCATAATGGTGCCTCAGAGAAAAATGTTAATGAATTTAGCATCCTTGACCAAAATGGACACTTCACTTTTGTCAGGCCTAAGCCCCTTTAGTTTGCATCATTAACCTCTGGGCCTTTCAAAAAACACTTGCTAGAGGTTGGTAGAACAGGTGTTGTTTGACTGATGCAAGGGGACGAGGGGTGATGATGGCTGTAGACTTAACTGTCATATTGCACTGTAACTCTAATCAAAGGGGTCACTCCAAACATGACCCACAGCCAGTATGGACAGGTCAAGTGTCGTCCGCACAGAAGATGACAGCAGTGAGGTAGAAAGAGATGGGCCTGCAAAAGTGTGGGAAGAGCCTATTTATTGAGGAAGAAACCAAAACGTCCTCTGGTGTGATAAAATTTTGATACAAAGAGGAATGAAAGAGAGGCAGACATGAGAGTCTGGCTCACAGATTAGCTCTGCTGCAGCGAGACGGAGGCTGTGATTTGATTAATGGCCGGGGCGTGATGTGCCTAAGCACTGATACATGACAGCTCCATGGAAAGAAGATCCATCAATGCAAATGCAGCCCCGTCGTCGCCCTCAGGAGAAGCTCCTGTCCTGCCAAGAGGTCATGCTGTCACCTGACCCTCCTGCTCTCCTCTAGCACGCTCTGGCCATCCAGCCAGCCATCCGTCAATCCATCCATCCATCCCTCCAGCCTTCTTGTGGGCTCAACCACATTTGCATCCCTTTCTTTCAGCGCGCCTCTCTCCCTTCCCCTCCATGTGGCCTGTCTGATCTCGTGTTTCCATTCTGGTTTAATCCCCGATTTGCATCCAATAACAACCATACGGCTTGGTGGAGGAGCCGAAGAGGGACTAGGACAGTCCAGCATGACTCAAGATCTCACACAAACAAAAGCACTACTTATTTGAATGGTTGCCCAAGCGTGGGGTCATTTCAGTAAACACGCAAACACTGATGATAGGAGGCAGAGATGAGTAACACACTATGTGGACACACCTGCCTCCGACACATTAGTACATGACATAAGACCACAGCTGGATAATGCTTTGGTGATGTTAGCCTTCACCAAAGGTAGACTGATTGCTGGCTGTCTCCCACACACCAAAGGTTACTTCTAAAGTAACCTTATTTGTAAAGGTCTGATCTCATACATGGGCCTGTCTGTAACCCTCGACTTGGTGCTAAATACTTGTACTGAAACCCTACCTGCTCCTAAATACTTATTAATTATTGTACTTAATAGAAGCCTATGTGCTCCTAAATGCATGTACATTACTAAATATGAACCTTACCTGCTCCTAAATACTTGTACAGTAAACTCTACCTGTCCTACATTATTTTTTTTTCGGCAAACTATACATGCTCCTAAATACTTGTCTTGTACATACCGAAACTCAAACTTTCCCAGACATGTTAAACGTCAGGAGAGGAGGGATTTAAACCAAGTGAAGCCTGATAACTGCTATTCTTTGCAGGAAGAAAACACAGTAATGTCAAAAACCATGGTTCCCCAAAGTATAATTATTAAAACACTTACTTCCTAACGGCGGCAACGAAGAAAGAGGAAGAGAATGATGCAGAGAGAGAGAGAGAGAGAGAGAGAGAGAGCAAAGGGAAATGAAAAAAGACAAATTAGGGGTGCAGTATGTCCACAAGGATCGGACACAAAAGAAAGGGAAAAAAGTTTGGTCTGGTCCCCAGTGGATAAAGTGAAAACAAATGAAAAGAGCCCTTATAAAACACAGATGCTGCAAGGAAAATAAACTTCAGAAGATTTACTGTTTTGCAAAGGAATCGGAAGATCGGTGGAAAAACCATCAGCCGTCCTCTCCTTTTTTGCTGGCTTTGTTTTCCCAGGTAAGGTCGTGTGTGGTGAGGCAGCGTCTCCACTCTTCTGGTTCTGTTTCGCAGTGTACTGTATCTGCGGCTCTGCTACAGTCTTTACAAGCTGGAGTTGCGCTAGATGTCCTAGATGTGAAAATGACGTTTTGTTGGAACTAAATTAAATGTCTTGCAGAAACCTGTACACCACTCTGTACAAGCCAAACATAGCTAATGACTTCAACAATCTGCTTGTATGGGGTTACACATAAATATTAAATCAATTATATAAACCTATGATTATACTGTGAAGCTAAGGAGGATTGTCTGACAGAATCATAATTGTATAAAACTAGGATAAAGCATAATCATTTGTTAAACCGGCATACACCACAGCTGTATATCATTAGTAAATCATGACAATATATTGCTGTTCATTGGAAACAAAATTAAAAGTGAAACACAGGAGCACACAATTCCACACACATACACACAGCATCTCAGAGACCCAAACCAAAATCATACATGCACAAACACTAACTGAAGCATGTGTTGCCAGCATGGTCCAACGTGCACGCTCGCATTTTTGTGCACGTGCACGCTCGCAACATTGAAACCCTGAAATCAGATCCCCCAGTTTACAGCATGTCAATGTTTACAAGGCTTCATCAGAGCAGTGACTCTGTTACCTGGTCGTAGGGCTGGGGAAGCACACAGCTCCACTGAATCACATGACACTCATATTCTAACCATATGTGTGTGTGTGTGTGTGTGTGTGTGTCTCTCATCTGATTTGGTTCAAGGAGCTTTTCCTCACAGAAAAGAGAGATTGCTTTGGCTGATGACTAAATATGTTTGATTGGGGGGGATGTACTTAAACACACACATCAAGTTGGAGCTCAGTGTGAGAGAGACAGGACAAAATACAATTATAAAAAATATATAATGTATTCATATATTTTTTTAATACAAATTCAACACGAATGTGTATAATGTTCGTAGAAACAAATCACAATTTGGTCAATTTTTGCCAATAGCACAAACGATGACAATCGGTATTATATAGTATACTGTATACAGCATATTGAGTGTGTTTATATACTGCATGAATACATATATATATATATATATATATATATATATATATAT
>JAOEGT010103150.1:0-13018 GCA_025447795.1 Speoplatyrhinus poulsoni
TTTTTTTTATGGCCCTAATACGCCGTCGTAGATGGACCATTTCCTGTCTATGATTGATTCTATGTTAACCAGTAGTGTTTCTGAGTTTTCGTTGCAGAGTACAGCCTGTAACTCACGCATTAAAGCATGCCCAAAATAAAACTAGGGATCAAAACTATGCATAAACTTGCCAGTAATGTCAACCGCATGCTTTGTTCATCATCGACCTTTGTAGTTCATAAATTGGGTGTACGGGTGAAAATGCTTGCAGCGCTCTTTAACGCTGTTATTTTAGGTGTGTGTGTGTGTGTGTGTGTGTGTGTGTGTGCACATCTGTCATACACAAAGATGGTGCACTCTGAGGTGCATGTGCACACAAGTCAGTGAATCAACAAGCGCTTGCATACATATGTAAACATGTGTAACCATGCATGTGTGTGTGTGTGTGTGTGTGGCCCCTGTCTCATTAGCAACCATTGTCGCGCTGTTTGACTCGTGGCCCGCTGTAGCCCCTCTGTCTTTGTGCCCCTGTTTGTCCTCTGTGCTCAGTGCATATCACCAACATGCTGTTGAGACCGAGACGTGTGGACCGGTGCATCGGGTCGACGGCCAAGGGAAGGGTGTGGGAGGGGGTGCATGGAGTTGCTTTGAACAAACCCTGGCTTTTGATCAGCCAGCCAAGTGTTGTTGTTCCAGGAGTCACGGTCTGCGTAGAGGCAGGTATGGGTGGAAAACGAAGGGAGGAATAAATTGCTGTTACGGGGCGGCCATCCGTCCAGTTTTACGTCAGACAGTTTGGTGTGTTGACCGGCCTCAGCCCTGTCCAGACGGACGTTGTTGAAACGCAATCAAAGTTGAAGCAACATCAAAACAAAGTGTTCAAAGTGAACAGTGGGCCTACTGTGATTGTTGCTCTCACCATTATACGCAATGCCGTTTGTAACGCTGATACAGAATACTGTTTTCGTGCTTTATATATTTGGCATGTCACAGTAGTTTTTTCTGGTTAAAATAAGTGCAACTCTACAGTACTTGCTCTTTATCTGCCATGGCATTTAAAGAAATGTTCAGACAGCTCTATTTTCTCAACCTGAAGCTATAGCAACTAGCTAAATGAACGCCACACACACACACGTTTTAACATGGGATGATAGGCTCTATCTTTTGTAGGGTATTTCTAAAGAGGCACCGTCGGCATAGAAGCCGGCCACAGGCTGGTGAAGGTTGAATTGGTGTTTCCATGGATCCCTTCATAACTATTCCTCACACACACATGCACACACACTGCAGTGATTAAACAGTGATACCATCAAATAGCTCTACACACAAACAATACCAAAGTGCTGGCCAACATATGGTCCTTTCTGGTAGAAAATAATGTGCATTAGATTTGACAGAAATGGCCTTATTGCACTTTTGGGGCACTTTATTGTGCCTTTAAGACTGCCAATGTTAAACCATTTCCTTTTAACCAATCTACCAAGTTGTTCATTTGGAAACATTCATGATATATCTGTGGCTCGTTGTCAGGACAACCTTGCAGGGATGTCAGGCACAACCTTGCTGGATATAATGATAGCATTTATTAAGTAAGAGAGAATGTGTGTGGTCTGTTAAACATGAGTACGCTTTCTGGAGTATAAATTGGCACCTTGCACTATGCTATCAATCAATGTTTTTTTATTATTATTATTATTATTATTATTATTATTATTATTATTATATTATTTTTATTATTTTTATTATATTTGAGGTTTACTATTGGTATTTAATAATGTTTCCTAACATTATTTACTGTATACTCTTGACTTGAGTAACTCCATGCTGTTGTATGCCAATAAGTAATAAACAAAGTATATTGCTGGCTGAATATTGAAATAGTGTAGTAGAAAAATCAGCTAGCTATTTGTTGTAATTAGTTTTTACAAAGACACAACACAGTCAAACTCATTAACAAAAGTTATCGCATTGTGTTGTTATTGTGCAGATAGCACAAGCAACAAAGCTCCCCTCCCAAGCTGACGACCTGTACCTGGATGACGTAGGCTCGGGCGGGTCCTATCCTGAAGATGACGACGACTTCAACTCAGGCTCTGGTTCAGGTGAGACACTTTAAGTAAATCCACAAAGTATAGCATTCAGGGTTCAATATGACCAGCTACTACTAATTTCTCATGTGCAGAATCTCATTATAGAGTAGTATGTGTACTGTAAGTCACCTGCCACTGCATCCTAGGTAGCCCAGGTATTCTTGTCTGCTGACTTAATTTGAAACACTAGTAGAGACATGTTTGTATTGTGAGAAATGGCCAGGGAGTCAAGGAGATGTTACGGTAATCCGACAGGGTCCTTTAAACCTGTGCCAGACAATCCTGAGAACAGGTCTACTCAGCCGTTTTACCTCAAAACACTAGTTCACAGGCTAGACAACGAGGCGTGCTGTGTCTGAATGCTCATACCTTAGCTATTGCACATTGGATGCACGACACGTAGGCAGGACTCGACAACAAATGTTTTAATCAAGAACACGGGGATACAGCACTCACTGTATGTGTGAACTATAACCGACAAAGGACTGGCGAATAGGGCTAACATCCACGAGTAGACAAGACAGATCAAGACAGACCATTGGACAACAACAACGAGGGGCAGGTGTTACACGTGAGACATGATTAATCAGACACAACTAATGAGACTGGGACACACAGGGCAGGACAGAAACAGGCCTGAAACACAAGGTAAAACTGACAAGACAAGAAACACGGGACGGATCACCCTCTCCACCATGGCAACAAAACGTTTTTTAATTTAATTATTTATAAAACATATGAAATACTGTTTATATGATATAAATGTGCGTGGGGTAAAGTTTTCTTGGGAAACAAAATAGTAGAGACAATATGTATTCTGGTTCTATAGGCGGAGGAGAAGACACGATGCAGGAGGCGGTCACGGTCAGTATGGTCTACGTGGAGCCCAAAGCCCTGCCCACACAGGACTCCACCAAAGACTTCACCCCCAGGGTGGAGACAATGACAGCCAGAGACAGGTCCCAGGACGTCATACCCAGGAAGCCATTCAGAACAGAAGTAAGAGCCAACTGGAGTCCATTGAAAGATTCATATTAGCCAAGGTAGCACGACGCTTTTGTTGGCCTGTGTGTGTACTGTGTATATTTTAGAATCTAGCGCAGAGGTCTTCAACAGGGGGTCCGGGACCCCTAGGGGGTCCTCAGAGGTGCTGCAAGGGGTCCTCCAAATTATTTGATTTCAAATTTTCTTCCAAAAATTTCAGAAAATACACATCAACATAAATACAACCTGTGCTATATATATATATATATATATAAAATATCTATCATTTTAGAATGACTTAGTTGGTAGCCTACTTTTATACATGGAACTATAGACCGCCCACCACATTATTGTTGGCCTGGTTACATATGTGATAGGGGGTCCTTGTGCCGTGTTTCTATCAGCCAAGGGGTCCCTGGCCAGAAAAACGCTGAAGCCCTCTGCAGTCAAGCGTTTGTAAGCATTAAATGTACTCTGAACAATCTGTGCCTGGCCCTTGCGGTTAAAAGCAGCGGGATGCCCATTATAGACGAGTGGGTTAAAAGGCCTCGTTCTCCATATCTGAGAGGGAGTGTTATGATATCATGGCATTACGTAACATAAAATGAGCTGCAGCCATCCTGTCTTGGCAGACAGTGCACAGTAAGCCTTCATCTGACCCAGCGTCTTATCGAATCCCACATAATACCAGGAGGAATGAGGTTGCTTTCAGGATCAAAATCAAGCGCTTGTGTATGTCCCCCTAGTTTCTGCACCATTTCACTTTGTGAAGGATTACGTCTCTCGGGCATGATCACATGCTGTGGAACTATCTCAGATCTCAGTTCTACATTGCACTCTTACTGTACTGAGCACTACATCTGTTTAGGATTAGCAGTCCAAGTCCCAACCCCATAAGCCATGCCATAATAAGACATTCTGGGCCAGCTCCGTTTCTTTTTTTTCTCTGTCACTGTTCCCTTGGCCAGATGGATTGGACTTGTTCCATTTTGCTTTCTTGAGGCCTTTCCAGCCTTTTTAGAAAAGACATGAGACACATGGGCACGGATCTATCCAGAATGTTTGCTTCCTTTCTTAGACCCCAAGCCAAACCTCACGGCCGGTTGCTGCATGGCTGGAGTCCATCTTGTTTGTCTCGGCCTCAATTTACTTGCTCCTCAGACACTCCGTCCATCAAGTCTGAAACAGGTCCATTTTGTTTCCTAGCAGAGCGTTCCATATTAGTCCACTGGACCGCTAAGCCACCAGTGGAACTGATCTGAGCTTTCCTTCTCATCCTCAATATTTACCGCGATAATCTCACCATGGAGATTGCGAATAATGCCACCTTTAGTGGACCCCATTTTACTATGTTTAAGGAAAAGGTTATTGAAATGCTACCATAGATGCTGTGTACAGTATAGAAGTTAGACAGTTCCAAATGTAGGACCAGTAAGGTATGGTACCGACTTCTATGGATGTGTCTACTCTATGGATATATCTACTGTGTGTGTCTATGGTACTCATGTCACTAATTAGATCGATTTTAATTTATAGCTTACATAACGGCAGGGTTTGTTATTCTCCAGAACACTTCTTAAATCAAAACAATATCCCTCTGTAGCGACATTGAAACACGTTGCGAAGCCAAGCGGCATTGTTGCTGTGAGCGGTGTAGAACCAGGGCTGTGTAGAAGTACCAGATAATTATTTTTCAGCACGCACAGAGAACAGTAAGCTAGTGAAATGCGAGGAGATATTTGGTCAATTTGACTTTAGCTTGCAATAGATGACTATATATATAAGCAGTTCCACATTTGATCTTTTATTTTGTTCCCTGTCCTGTTACAATACACCAACCCCAGCTAAATATATAGTTTGTGTTTCTGCGCCTCCCTCACAGGCTCCAGTGCCATCAACAGAGGACCCCCACCGGAACCAGATGACTAGCACCACCAGTGCCCCCGGGTCCGCCCAGGAGCCCATTGAGGTGCGCTCCGAAAATCTCCTCCAGAGGACAGAGGTGTTGGCAGGTATGAGCGCGCACACACAAACACACACACACACACACACACACACACACACAGTGCGAATAAGTGTCTATTTAATCAATTCTCCGCTGCTTTATTTTTACAATATAGGCATTCTGGAGTGATTACTGTCAAAGTTTTCTTAGGCAGATTTCTATAATGGTTTGTGTTTATTCAAGGCAATCAAGACATTATTAAATAGATTATTGTTCTTATTCTGACTGGTGTTATTGTACAGAACTTTTAAACACTAGTTAGATGTTACAGTTCTTTCGTGGGTCTTAAATCTTTTCTATAGGAATTCTAGACGAGAAGCATTTTTCTAGTGAGTTCTCGCAATTCCACTTTCAAATTAAGCTTTTGCAGTAGTTCAGAGGTTGCTGTTTATTTTAGTTAATTTCTCATCATTCTAAATTCACATAATTATGCAGATATTTCATTTTTAATTAGTTTCCTTGTTTTATAGATTTACTGTAATATTGTTCTAGCCCTAAGACTGCTAATATGCAATTATTTAATGTTGGTACAACTTCACCAATGTTTTCTAAAAGCTTTGTTTGTATATTTCAAAGTATTTACATTACTTTCTGAAATTCCTGTACTCTGAAATGTGTCAGCAAATGTGTGTGTCGTGTAAATCTTGATGACATTCTCCCAGAGCTCATCTGAACCTCGTCTCAAAATAATTAGTTTTAATAAACTCGCTGGGGAATTCCTCTGTGGGATGTAGCAGAGTTCATACCACAATGGGTGTGGGTGTCTGTTGTTCACCTCTGACGCACGCTAGAGGGAGGGTGGGAATCTATTGAGCTCAAAATCACTGTACTCTCACACTGATTCCCTGATCCCCGTGTGGCTGATACTAACAATGATTGGTACTTCGCTTCGACTTTGTTGTGATATCCATCTGGCGTTGGCGGTCTGTGAAAGCAAAATAAGCAAGAACAAATCAGGACACTCTCAGTTTGTTAGACGACCGTGCAACTCTCATCTCCCTCCCTATGATGGAATTTTGGATTAAATGTAAAGTGCTTTTTTAATTATTTTTTTATGTCAGAGATTTTGCATGTGGTACCACTCTGTCTGCTAACCTCACTTTAGTTTGTGGGAGATGTTTTTGAATTGAGGCCATGTCAGGCTATATCTACAGAGGATGAGGAATGCTCAGAATAATGCTCATATGAATACTGAGGAGGCCTGTGTTTTTAGAATTATTATTATTATTATGTACTTTTCCCATGCAGGATCTTTCTGGGCAGTGGGAATTCTTTCAGGGCCATTTTGGGGTGTTCTGTAGTTCCTACTGAACTCTGGGATAGGTACTCCTGATGGCCTTGAAATCTAGGCCTGGGAGTTCTAAGCATATCAAAACATGTGCAGTATCTTCCAATTATACCAATATTGTGCATGTGACCGTTTGTGCCGACAGAAAAACGTATGTCATCAGAAAAAGTATTTTTTTTTAATTGCTAATTGTATTAGGGGACTGTCCATGTAAATGTTTGTGCCACCTGGGAAGTGCTTTGAGTTCCTGCAGTGGAAAAAAGTGCCTATTATTGTTCTTTTTAATATTAGAGAATGTGACTCACCTCGATTTGTGGCCACCTTTGTTACAGAATGTTACAAAAATGTCCCTGTTATGAAACTCTGAGAGTGATGCCATTCACACAAATGTGTTTGGAACGTACAAACTAGGGCTGCACAATATATCAATTCAGTATCGTTATCGCAAAATCACGTTTCGCAATATCATATCGCAAAAAGTGCAATATTCGGTTTATTTAGTGGAGAGATGCGTCCAGTGACTGTTTGGCTTAGTTGTGTTTGATTTAGACAGAAAAGATGTGTGGTTGAGTAAGCTAATGACATAATAGAGATGGAAGAGGAAACATTAGTGGATAAAATGAATATGTCCAACATGAGTCCAATGTGTTGTTTTGATATGTTATGAATATATTTTGGTGCATTCCCATAACCTTTGTGTTTGATATGTTTAAAAATATCAAAATTATTATCGATATTGCAATTTTCATAATATCGCAATATCACATTTAGTCAATATTGTGCACCCCTAGTACAAACCCCCCTACCCCACCCTTCAAAACTCCTACAGTACCTGTCCTTTATAATACCCTTATGACCTCAATAGGAACTGTCCAATCACATTTAAATGTAGTTGCTCTGCACGTAGTGGCTGGTTCCTGGAGCAAACCCTCTAGAAGGGTGCCGGGTGGGTTACCCAACCGGTCCACATAGTGTTTCAACATGTGGTGAAGCTACAGTGTAGCAGTGGGCAGTTGTGGCACCAGCATTTCATACAGAATTCCCCTTGACGATTTCCCAATGTTGAATGTTTGCTGCAGTTCAATCTAGACTCTCGCTAACACGGCCTCCGTTTCTCTTTGGCCCTCCAGCGGTCATTGCAGGTGGTGTGATTGGCTTCCTGTTTGCCATCTTCCTCATCCTACTGCTGGTGTACCGCATGAGGAAGAAGGACGAGGGCAGCTATGACCTGGGGGAAAGGAAGCCCTCTGGAGCAGCCTATCAGAAGGCTCCTACCAAGGAGTTTTATGCATAAAACCGTCCACAACCCCTGCTCCTCCCACCCCCACCCACCAAACCTAGATTGACAAATCGCAAGAAAGAGACTGTTGAGCGGCAGTCCCATCAACGTAACAACAACAAACCTATTGAGCTATATGACAGATGATAACAATGATAAAAACACACAAAAAAATATTTGCCATTCAACTTATCATCTTGGTTATCTCAGTTAAGTGACATCATGTGTAAGCAGCTACATACGACTAACCAAGTCCAATACGGCAGCATTTAAAGCAACAGGTAACTTAAAACCAAGTATTGTTGAATTTCAAATATTTTTTTGCATTGAATTTATCAGATTGATTGAGAATAAATAGGATAAAGGAAATCTTTTGCAGATAATAGTAATTAAGACCTTTTCTTTCTTTCTTTCTTTTTGAATGAAAGCAAAGCATTGCTTACTTTGTGGCAAATCTCAACGTATTTAAATATATTGTGTATTATTTGAAAAGGCTGGGGGGAAATAAAATAAAAAAATGGATCTGTAACCGTGATTAAACCCGTCACATCCGATTTCTAAGGAGATGTTTCTTAGTTGCTGACTACTTTTTAACTGTAGCAGTATGTTATTTGTAAAGAACATTTTTAAAAGTGGAAATAATTGAATATAATTATTCTGTATCAAACCTACTTTCTTTTTAATGTATTTTCTCCTAGCATGTCTGATGTTGATCTGAAGGTGTATTTTTATTAATTTATCTTTTTTTCTAATGTTAAAAAAAAGCCTTTGTAGTTTTTATGGAAATCCCATTAACACTGATAACAGTCAATGTAAATGGTTTCCCTTCAGGTTACAATGCTTTTTTCCCCCCTTATTTTAGTATATTTTTTGCTCTCTTTGTTAATCTTTAATTTCCTTGGTATTTCACAAAAGTTTGGTTATCTTTTCAGTGTATCTGCTCATTAAAGCAACACCTTCTCCACAGTATTTCATGCCCAGGAATTAAAAAGTTAAGTTGCATCAGGGCTCAAGAAACATTACAGGACCTGTTCCTATTTTATATCTTGTGGACATTTTATCTCTTTTTAATTTAATGGCTTTGGATTTCATATTGCACATCCGCTGCATTTCTCCCCTACTGGTCGGACTCAGTACTGCATGTATTGGGAGGTGAAGCGTTTCTATCCCCTCGGTTCACGGCTTTGGCCATCAAACGTATAGGGCTTTGGCCCTGTCCCCCGCCCCTTACGGCCCAGCGGTTGACTCTGACCTGCTTCCTGCTCATTCTGTGTTGTAATCACATTGGAACCGGGCCAGCACAACCATTTGTTCTCCACTTTTTCCCACTCAGCTGTGTGGAACCAGCGAGGCAGCTTGTGGGCGAGCCCTCCAGCCTAGCGTCTGGTGTTATTGTGTGAGTCCTGGTGGTTTATAGATCCAGTTATCTCCTCACCTTAGGCCTGCCTCGGCCTAGTGATAAAATAGTCAGGAGGCAGCGACAGACTCCCCATTGACAGACCTCATAGTGCAGAGAGACACCTCACTAGGATTCACCTATAGAGACCGGTGACTCTCTTAAGAGTTTCCCTTTTAATAAATGATAAGTAATGCTACACAGTATAACAAGCCCCAGTGATTACTGGATAGAATAATCTTTAAGACTAACTTTGAGCGTGTTTTACATTTTTTTTTCCTTGTTTCAAAGAAGCTTCAAGATAGAATATGTTACTGCTCTATAGCATATAAGTGTTTCTCTGTACTTATTACTCCATTATTAGCTTGAAGCTTTTGAGAGCATGAGTTTATTTTTGCCAGGTATACAAAGTGGGCTGTTTTAACTAGTGCCATTTTGTGTTTTTCATTTATTCATTTAACGGAACATGAGAATTAAAATGGCGTCAGTGGAAAAATGACCTCACAAACAGAACTTTGACATTCAGCAAACTAGCAGAACGGTCACGTCAAGGTTTTCTGTAATCTTTCTATGTTTTATGTTTTGTCAACTCTTATGTTTTCATGTTTTGACAACTCTATGTGAACTTGCTGTAAGGAGAGACATCTTGTGTCCAGCGGGTTATGAAGTTGCCTTGTTCAGCTGTACAGTAATGTGAAGTAGATTAACGCTGTTATTGTCGAAGAACTCTTAGCACTACACACATGAAGCTGTTCATCTTCAAACCATTTTCACCTGTTCTCCTCTTTCCCCACACACACCCTCATCTCTTTCTATCCCTTCTCACGATTCTCTTGTTGAACAGACTAAGGTACTATACGGAAAAAACCCAAAGACACAGTGTTTTCTGTTCCCACCCTTGGCTACACCATGCTGTCATTGTTCCTCATTTTCTGTTAGCTTTTCTTTCTGTTAGAGACCTGACCATTGAATCCAATTGCTTATCAGTATATAAAAAAAGATATATTATATATAAATGTATATTCACAAATGTTTTAAACCTTCAAAGTGCCTACCATTTGGAAATGTAATTGCAGGAGGAGAGGGCTTGGAAGCAATTTTACTCTCATTCTGTGAGCACAGATGACTGTAATGGTGAATTGTTTTTAGTCTTACAAAAGCTGACAGTATTGTACCTATAAGTTCAAACAACACTACTGAATAAACATTGTGGCCTAATCTCCATCTCGTTGTGTCACTTTTTTTAAATATTTTATTTTAATGAAGAGGCTTGCTGCTGACATAAATGCTTTTCTAACAGGATGTTAGGGCATGTTGTGTTAGCAAAATGCTTGTTTCTACAATAGCCAAAATAATTACAGTATACAGTATGTTCCACTCCCCACCTTCTATTGTAAACATTTTGGTGCAGTTGCAGGAAAGGGATTCATTGTGACTTCCCAGTACCCTAAAATATCCCAGGTTAAAGTGTAACTGCACCCCAGCTCTGAGCTTGACTCCACCGACTACAACTTTGAAAAATGCTTAAGGAGCTGAGTGGGGGGAGGGGAGGGGCTGAGAGGGGGACCCCTTTAAACATTATTGTTAACATTTGAATTTGATGACGGATGAGCGTACTAAGTGTACTGATGAATACCAGCCAGGTTGGAGTGATTATTAACAGATATGACATGTAGATCAGTTTTTAGCTCATATAATGCAGATTTATTTTATAAAAATGTGAATTTAATCACAGATCAATGCTATTACTTTGGTTTACAGCTCAAAAAACACATTTTATGGTGCAGTTACAATTTAATATTTACATCAGTCTTTATGTAGTACTGGTACAGTAAATGGTATCATAGCTTTCGCCATCAATTTGTGTTCAATTGTCTGCAGCACACGGTGTTATTTCACACAGCACAGCTACAGTACAAATGTTATGCTGCTTTAAATAAAGTATATAACTTTCACCCTAACCCAGGACCAAAAGGGGATTATAAGTGTGACCATGATGAGTAATCTTTATGTTGTTATCTGACACAACATTTCATTTTGGTGCTCTGATCTCATCAGATTACAGAGGGATTAAAATAACTATAGAGATTAATCTCGGAATTGCTGGTTATATCTTGGGTGGAGCTGCTGTAGTATTTCAAGAAACTAATGTGATACACAAAGTAACACATTGCCCAGAGATGTGAAAATAGTTGTGGTTACATATGTTCAGTGTCAACAACAGCTCTACAGTAATTAAAGAGGCCATGCAATACTGAGGTCTGAAAGCAATAGCTGGCAGCTGAATTGTTAAAGGCTTGTGAAATGGAGTTATAGACAAAGCATTCAAAAACCTAATAAAAATGACTTTCAAAGGATCTGTGTTTTCTGTTCAGCCACTGTATGGCGAGTGACTCACCGCGGTCCATTGTGGCTATTGGCTTCTCAGAATAGGCTCATTCATGCTCATATGGAAACATGAGCCCTAGAAGACCTCCATGTATGTGGAGATCCAGTTTGTGATGTCCCCTTTGAAGACAACAGATACAAGGATCATAGGAAGCAGGTATGCATCTGTGCATTAAATATGTCCAGGTGTGTGTGTGCGTGTGTGTGCGTGTGTGTGTTGTGTACTGTTTGTGTGTGTGTTGTGTACTGTTTGTATGTGTGTGTGTGTGTGCGTTGTGTACTGTTTGTGTGTGTGTTGTGTACTGTTTGTGTGTTTGTGTGTGTGTGTGCATTGTGTACTGTTTGTGTGTGTGTGTGTGTGTTGTGTACTGTTTCTGTGTGTGTGTGTGTGTGTGTGTGTGTGTGTGTGTGTGTGTACCGTTTGTGTGTGTGTGTGTTGTGTACTGTTTGTGCACACCAGTGGAATTTTTTTTCTTCTATATCTGTCAAACACATCAAGGCGCTTTCTATGTTATTTTACATGAATACACCTCTTTCAACCGTTTCTAAGAAATGTGGTCAGTGTGTTGCAATGTTGGTATTTGCTAGTTTGTACAGGCCGAATCACCAGGTCAGATCATACAGGATGAGGTTATGTGTGTGTGTGTGTGTGTGTGTGTGTGTGTGTGTGTGTGCGCGTGTGTGTGTGCGTGCGGGAAGGGGGGGCGGCGGGAGCAATAGGACCGCCTCATTGGCTAAGGTTAGCAAATGTTATTCAATGTATTATTCTCTCCCCTTCACTGTCCGGTACATTCTGTCTGTCCTGTGGTCCCTGACTGTGTCTCGACACGCAGAGTATTTCCCTTGTGTTCCAGGCCTGAATGGTAAATGGACTGCATTTATATAGCGCTTTTATCCAAAGTATTACAGCATTTTGCCTAATTCACACACCTGATGGTGATTGCTGCCGTGCAAGGTGAGACCAACCACCGGGAGCAGTTGGGGGGGGTGGTTTAGGTATCTTGTCTAGGATGCTCACAGGTCTAGGATGCTCACAGGTAGGTCAACAACACCGGCCTGTTCTTTGTCACTCCCTGCCACGTGTTTAGCTAGTCTCGTTAGCTCCACCTGTGTCTCAGTTAATCATGTCTCATGTGTTTCACCTGCCTGTCTGTCTCGTGTCATGTGTCTGTCTACATGCATGTTTCATGCTGCCCTCACATGCTTGTCGCAGGTTCAGATTTTTCACTTGTGAAGTCGGAATTTACGAGCACGTCGTGTTCAAATGCTACGTTGTAATTACATTTAAAAACAAGCCTTAATTGTGTCAGACAGCAGACTAGCATTCATTCAAAAGCGCCTGTACTCCTGTATACATGCGCAAGTGTGTCGCAAGTGTCCAAAACAATGGATAAACAATTATTTCCTAATTCCTGCCACGTGGAAAGGGCGAAGGTCACCAACTCGAGAACTCTAAATTATTTCCGAATTTCCCACTTGGAAATACGACTTGAGAGGTCGTTCATGTGTGCTATTTCCAAGTCGGAAACTTGTATTTATCATTATTCCAATATGATGTGAAGGCAGCAGTCCTTTCCCCAGACCTTTTGTCTAATGCAGATTCTTGTTT
>JAOEGT010103161.1:0-13018 GCA_025447795.1 Speoplatyrhinus poulsoni
ATATATATATATATATATATATACATACATATATATATATATATATACATACATACATATATATATATACATATATATATACATATATATATACATACATATACATATATATATATACACATATATATATACATACATATACATATATATATACATACATATACATATACATATACATATATATATATACATATACATATACACATATACATATACATACATATACATATACATATATATATATATATACATATATATACATATATATACATATATAAATAAAAAAAATTATAAAAACTCATACGGCAGTGATAAACCTCAACAATGCACAACATGAACATAGCCATTTGGGCTACTTTTTACTTCTATTAAAATTAAAATAAAAAATACCCCTGGAATATAACAGACAGTATACTGAGTTAACTCCATGCTGGGCTAAACAAAAGAAGTAATCAAGCCTAGGGTGTCCTGCAGCAGTCGAGACCATCCCCTCCTCTTTCAGACGTTTGGTTTTGCTCAGGCCTGCTCCATAGCACTGAGACCTCTAGAGCTGAGTGCGTTCATCTTTCCTGTCACCTCTAACCCCTCCCCACCCCCACGTAATGTTCTCAGGTGCTGATCTCTACTTTCTCGTCACTGGTCTTGGGGTCTGACGGGCCGTCTGCTTTGCCGTTCTCAGAGTACACCTCCTCCTCTGCCACCTCCTTCTCTGCCACCTCCTTCTCTCCTTCCTTCCCTGCATCCTTCCGTCCCTGGCCCTGTTTGTCCCGGAAGACCTCCACGCCCAGCATGCGGAGATAATGGAAGCGCTCGTTGCGAGGGACGAAGGCCCGGATGGACGTCTTGCCCCGCCAGCCGCACAACTCGATGGGGCACTGGGGCTCCGCAGGGTTACTGGGGAAAAGGTCAGGGGTTAGGAAACGGCACGCCAGGGAGACCTTCACCAGACATGCCATGACTTCTCTATATGTGTAGGCAACCTTGCTTGATTACTGGGGAGTTGTTCATTGGCTATGCTTAATGTTATGTCATGTTATGTCCCCCGGGTCGACAGCAGCCTAGAGACGCGTGTTCACAAACAAATAATGAAGCCCTCTAATACTTACTTGGGGTTTGGCTGGTACCTCAACACGATGCTGCCCATGCCTGTGGAAATACTTGGTGTCAATAGCCATTCAAATGCAAATCAACTGGAAATGCCATCTAGTTATTAGAGCACCAACAGCAAACATGCCAGATGGTGGCGCAATACCACCCTGTGGCCGTGAAAGCATAGGCCAGGGGTTATGTGGTGTGAAAACAGTGTGCACTCGAGCGCGATAACTTAAGAAGTTGATAACTGGTGACATATGGTGCACATCAGCCTCATGGTGGCGGTTTATTTCTTTTATTGTTTTGAAAGGTGATGGTGCTGCTCACCCTTCTTGACCCAGAGATATACTGTTCAGCCAGTCAAGTCTGTGGTGCTTAAGTTGTGCCTGGTACTAACAGTCACACTCACAGATATCACAGTACTTTCACTGGACGAATTATCCATGGCAGTAAACAATAATTAATTTGGGACCCTATTCATGCCGCCCCCCAAACACACGCTATTGACTGCCGGAGCATAGTACAAGAGGGGAGGGGGAGATACTTTCGCCAACAGCCGTGGACTGCGATTACTTTGAGCAGGCCAGCATGCATGATAAGAGTGATATACAAAATAATATATTTCTCGCCATTTACCTCATTGCCACTTTTTAGAAATAGTCACAGAGGAAACTCAAGTCAGTTTTTGGATGACTTGGATTTACTTGAGTCATAAGTTTAAGGTAACTTTTAAGTACTTTGAGTAGTTTTTGGCTACCTCTGAGTGCAAGTACAGTCCTGGTAGGGGGAGTTGGATATCCACAAACTATTATTTAAAGTTACAGAAAATGTGCTATAGCGTGATGTACTGTATGCATCGTTATCACGATGGAAAATGACCTATATCGATATGAGAAGTGCCAAGTGTTCATGTTCTCCCAGAACAACCGGATGTTTGGAGGGTTCCCACCTAGTTTCTTAGCCTGGGAATGGGCATTTTCCTGCAGCTTGTTAAGGAACGGGTTCTCCTGGGTCAGCAGAACTTTGATGTCCTCCACACTCACCGTGATCAACCTGGACCCAATGTATGGATAGAGAGTGTATATTCCCTGGGGGAGGGGAAGGAAACTGAGTGTTTGAGTGAGATTTTAACAGTTGTAGTCAGCAGCTACTGGCAATGCTATTGGCAATGCTAGGCCAGACAAACAGATTAGACAGAAAGTTACCTCCTGAGCCAGTCGGAAGGCACAGCCAAACTCCTCCCCATCGCTGTTGCGAGACCAAACCTTCACTCCTGTGTTAATAACCTGAAACAAATACGCATGCTTCAGTAGGAAACGTGTTTAAATTCCTTTCCTTCACACAACATGCGGATGGGATCTATAAAAAGCTTAACAGCACGTTTCTAATAATCACAGGCACCACACAGACATTTACAGTCGGGCAGTAATAAGAAAGGCAGGCTCCATCACTAAAGGTTAGTGATGCGCAGGCTGTCTTACAACCTGCACCCACCTATGAGAGCCAACCCACACTAACCGACCTGCAAAAAGACGTGCTAATTTTCTACCCGAACACGGTAGGCTAGAGCACAGTAAGAGAGCAGTAGGCTATATTATTTCATGCTTTCATTTTATGTTAGAAATGGGCTACGTTAGCATAATGCATTGATTGCAAAGCCTGTACACTATCTTGCAGTAGCGCCTCCACATCTCTAGGCTACTAAATAAACAAACACGTTTATTAAAAGGTGCTGATTTCTGGTTATTATAAATGAACACAGATTAATCACACTGATAGCTCTGCCCCCTTAGTTATTGTTGCTAAGGCTGTATTAACACATACACAAATTAAAAACTGGGCAGGCGATGGACCCATATGTTGTCCTGCTGAAGGTGGCCAGTGCATGAGGTGATACACACACAGAACTCAGTTTTCTGGTTGTAGTCAGTGTCAGCAATTGTTGGTCACACATAACATAAGCAATTTTACACGAGCGGTTGTTGTATTTGTGAATGGAAAATGTGCAGGGGGCAGTTTGCAGTTATCATCGAGTAGTTTTCTATGGATTTCTATTCTATTTCTATGTCTCCTCCATTTCACCCTGCCCCGCTAATTAAACTACATCCGAATGCAGCCATGTGAGGTCAACCACTCACGCATTGTTGCTGTTGGTTGAGGCTGACAATTCAGCAGTCAAAGTTTGCCTGTGTTGAACCCCGAATGAAGGGAAGATGCTATTTTGCTTTGCCACAGGAAGCAAAGGTTTTATTCGCTTGCATAGAATGGAAGTGAACAGGAGGCGAATATTGTCTGCTGTCAAATTCACGCATGTGTGACCACACTGTTGCTGCAGCCTGAGAATTCACACAATGTGGGTGAAAACACGTTTGATACGGACATTCTCCATTTGGACAAAACTGAGCTGTCACTGTAAAACTATCCCAAGAGGCTTAATGGTACTTCTAAGAGGCTGTACTTTTAGACAAGAGGACCTGATTTAGTCTAGATCCATTTTTGCTAATGCAACTCTGTATTAGGTCAAAATGTCAGTGCAATATTGCACTGACATTGCCTTGACTTCTGGTCACAGAAAATAGAGCAAAAAAGTAAAATAATTATTTATGCAAATATTTTGATTCATTAGAATAAGTAGTCACAAATCTTGTAATGAATCAGATTATTATTTTTCTAATCACTTGACAGCCCTACAAATAGCCCTTTCATTGCCATTGTAATATATAGTACAGTAGACTGTAACGTGCAGCTTTTTACATCTGCTATTATTTATGGAAATGTTTAAATATAATTGTACTTGCTCAGTGCAAACCATTGAAGTATTGGGTTTATTCATAATCATCAACTTTATTATCAGACTCATGGTCCATTAGAAAACAAACAGACAGCAATACGCATACATCAAAAATGTAAAAACTGATAAAAAAGGAACATTCCCACTTATTATAAAAGGCAGTTATACCAGTGTTCAGTATTCTTCGAGCGTTCAGCTGGAGTTAGCTAGACAGACTCTAGACATGGAAGTGCTCAGGAAATCATTTGGCTGGAATATGTGTTATAAAGTCGTTATAACAGGTAGCGCAATGAGATGAAGACTGCTATTGCCCACAATTTGCCTTTGAGTAAGACCTCAAACACACACAAACCTGTTGAAGCACTAAACGCACACCAGATGGTACCCATCTGTTGAGCTGCCCCCTCATTTTGGAGTGAGGAACACCACACACTGAAAATTACAACACAACACACTTGCACTCACCTTCATACGCTCGCTGTTGTTAAGTATCACATTGCGCAACTCTTTAGAGACCATGTACAAGTGTCTCTTTTTTCCTTCGTGGGTTCTGGTCAAAACATTCAGCTTAGGGAAGTCTGGAGACAGGTCGTAGAAACTCCTGGAGGGAGAGAGAGAGAGAGAGAGAGAGAGAGACATTTTAGAAAACCTAAAAATGTCAGAAACGTCATAATTATCACACACACACACTTACTGTATGGGCTTGAAGACAGGATCATCTTCAGTTAGAAATACAAAGGGGTCTTCCTTAAAACCAAATATCTTCATCTTCTTAGAAGGTGGAGGTCTAAAATACAATGAATACACAGGTACAGTTTAGTACACAGGGTCTGAAATTCACCAATCAAGGTGGCTGGTAAATCAAAAGAAATCGCCGACCAAGCTTTTTTTTTTTTATAATACATTTGTGTCACATACAGTAGTCAGTCTGTAATTAATACAGTAGTCTAGGCCTACTGTATTAATTATGTTTCATAATTTCATTGGGATAGTAACACATGACAGCACAATTCATCACCACAACATCTAGTTATGCAGACCTACTTTTGACTACTGTCAGCCTCGTACAACAAACCTCCAATGCTCAAATTACATTATTTTTCCAGTGCTTTGTCCTCGGGTTATAATTCAAACTCAACACATGACAGTGGTAGTGATATAGTAGGGGCAGCTATTCACAGAATATGTGTTGGTGTGTCAAACTTAACACATGGCAGTGGTAGTGATATAGTAGGGGCAGCTATTCAGCATATGTGTTGGTGTGTCAAACTCAACACATGGCAGTGGTAGTGATATAGTAGGGGCAGCTATTCAGCATATGTGTTGGTGTGTCAAACTCAACACATGACAGTGGTAGTGATATAGTAGGGGCAGCTATTCATCATATGTGTTGGTGTGTCAAACTCAACACATGACAGTGGTAGTGATATAGTAGGGGCAGCTATTTAGCATATGTGTTGGTGTGTCAAACTCAACACATGACAGTGGTAGTGATATAGTAGGGGCAGCTATTCAGCATATGTGTTGGTGTGTCAAACTCAACACATGACAGTGGTAGTGATAGAGTAGGCCTACACAGCCATCAACAAACAGAATATCTAGCGGCATTTGGTGCTTGGTGAGTGTTCATTTCGGACCCTATTAGCGCACACACAGAAAGAGGCATGCAATTACATCCTAATCTCTGACAGTGTCTGTGCCAGCACTCACCCACAGACCCTATCTTGTTTATCAGGGGTCTCCTGGACTCCCTTGGCTGCTTCCTCTTCCCCGTCCTCCATGGTGTCTTCCCCCTCCCTCTTCTCCTCCACTGTGTCTGATGGGGCCAGGGAGGCGAGGGGAGCGTCTGTGGCGGGGGTGCTGGCGGGAGGCTCTCCTGCCTGGGCCACTGAGGAGGGGTCTTTTCTCATCTGAAAACAGCCAGCGGTTACAGTGGGAGTTTAGGTAAGAATGTGGTGGTCCCAAGTGTGTGTTGCACCTACACCACATTAGCAGAAGTCTAATCCCACAGCAAGTTGTTGTGTGTGTGCATGCAAACCTTAGGGCATCGCTTGTTCCAAGGCATGGGGGCTTTCTTGACTAGCACCGCCAAGAAGAAACCTCCGGTGTTCTGGTGATGTGGTAGAATTCTCATACTGTTGAAATAAACATTTGAATAAACACTTGTCTGCTTCTTCTGTGCAACAGCTCCCTCTGCTGGCCAGTCAAACAACAACAGGATGTTTGCTGAGAAAATGACACGATCATTTCAGATGACCGTCATCTGAAATGATCATTCACATTGCCATTCACATTAGGGTCTATTGGCGTGTAGTAGTTACATGGGTGTGCACGTACCATCTCTCCAGATGCATGCAGGCCAGCTGCTCAGAGTCTTTGGGAGGGAACATAGTGGGCCGAATCTGGGTGTGTCGGCTGTTGGGGACCTCAGACCAGTCTGCGAACCACTGGCCTTCTTTGGTCATTAGCTACAGACACAACCGGGTGAAGACGGACACCAGAACATTAAGGAGGGACACACATACACAGGACATCTGAAGCAAAACACAGTCGTACTCTGGCCTCCCTCTCCAATGTTATGTCGCGACACGCAACACTAACCCTATGCAGAAAAGGCATAGGTGGCATTTCTTATATTACTTCCCAAGGGGTTTTGTGGGAGTTCCACTGTGGCCAACTGAGGATTGAAGTTACGGTGTTTGTCATTGATATTCAATGTCATGCGAGAACGCAAAGCCCTCTGAGACTGGGTAATGGCTGTATAGGTATATTGGACTTGACCATGTTCAGTTATGTGTGCAAGGAACGTGCTGGTACCTTCCATGAAGTGACTCCAGGCATCCACTTCAGTCCAGGGAGATCAGCCGAACTGTCAGCCAGCTCTAAAGCACCTGGCACAGGGGAATGTGTAGATGTTACCAACGTGATTGGATGCAATAGGGTTGGGCCGATAAGACCATGCCATCGTCCATCGCAGATGGCTGACAGAGATAACAATGTTGAGCAGGCATTGTGATTCAAAAACAAACAAAAAGTGGCAAAGCAGCATTCAGCCAAAGTTAATAAATATCTACTGAAACACTGATAAGCTTTATGTTAACGGCTCACCGCATTGCTGTGATCAGGATAATCAGGATCACGTCACAGTATTGGAGTATGCTACATGCTCATGCCCTGGCTGTCAATAATATGAGTAATGTACATCTATCGCACATCTCTCTACATCTGGCAATGCAATCAATGTATTATGCCAACAGCAAAAACTAAACTCTGCTGTAGCCTACCATGAATGGTTGTTTGCTTTAGTAGGGCCAGTAGCGCTATACGGCAATTCTGTCCATCTTTGGCGCGAATTACATGAACACAATTCCTGCACACCACTTCAGAAGTGGCTGTCCTCTTTCATTAGGTAGGCTATAAACTCAAAGCATGCTACTGCCAGGATATGCGAAGTGGTACCTTTTACCCAAGTCACCGTAAGGGAGGATGGACAAAAAATATATGTACCGTAGGCCTAGTCATTTATTCATTACTACTTCAATGTTATGGATAGTCATTCATTTCATGATTATTATTGTGTTTAAATATAAATTATTTAGGCTAAGTAAATGTATATTGCCGCGCACGTAAAGACCTTACATCAAAATTAGTAGTTGAACTTGAGACTAATGGACATTATCTCGAGTTACCCTCGCTCTTCTCCAGCAGGGCGGCGATGACGGCCTCATCTTCAATGGGGTTCAGGGAACAGGTGGAGTATACCATCCTTCCTCCCACAGCCAGCTGCTCCACGCCACGCACGGCAATACGCAGCTGGAGCCTGGGGAGCATCACGCACGCACACACACACACTTTGTACTACTGCCAGTAGAATTACAGTCACACACAAATGAAGCGATGTGCACAAATGACTAATGTTCCTAGAGAGACAGAGACACACACACACCCGTGGAGGTGCAAGCTGTTGCTGGTTGTCCACTTCCTCCACACATCAATGTTTTTCCTCAAGGTGCCATCTCCGCTGCAGAGCACAGAGCAGGCAGAACTAGTTGATTACTGAAAACCACATAGAATTAAACTAAAAGAACAAAAACAAAAGCTGGCTGCTCCTATCCCTCCCCTCCTACTCCCTCTCTCTGTTCCCAACACTCCTTTTCCTCCCCCCGCTCCTCCCGTGTTGTCCTTGGCAAGGTCTGCTGGCTTCAGGAGCAGAGCCAAAGCTACTCAGCATTCACAAGAAACAGTTCTACTGTGCACAAAAAAATGACTACAGATTTGCATGGTGTGTGTGTGTTAGTTATAGTATTATTTTCTATTCCAACCATCTAGAAGACGTAATGAAGTCTGGCTGTCAAAACAGATTTAATTTCCTCCCATGGAACAGCACAGGGCAGTCCGTGCCGTAACCACAGTGCCAAGCCCCAAACCACCGACCTGCAGGGCACATCGCAGAGGATGCGGTCGTAGAAGAGCGTGTCCTTCCTGCCGCCTGCCTCCACCTGCAGCGTGGGGATGCACGAGGCGTCGTGGTTCACCACCATGATGCACGGGCTGTTCAGACGCTTGGCCTGGTGCACCAGCAGGTAGCAGCGCTTGTTGTCCACGTCGTTGGCGATGACGAAGCCCTCTGCGGGACAGGGGACAGGGGGCACAGTTTCAGATCTGGCCGGTTGCGTGGCAAGTGTAAATCATTGAGATAATAAGAAAAAGAATAATCTTTATCTTTCACAACTAAAACAGAGTTTACAAAATGATTTGACAGACAGAACAAAGCACAACAATCAGTTAAATAAAAAAGACAAGAGATAATTATAATAAGAGCAAGTTTTAACGACAACAGAAATTAGCAATAAATTAAAAAAATGAAAGTAACACTAAAATGCAAAAGGTTAAAATAAACAAAATAGAAGAATAGGAAATAGAAACGACAACCTCAAGACAAAATCACATGAACGCAAGCTTATAAAAGTGTGTTTTAAGAATGTACTTATAAATTCTACTGAGTCTGCTAGCCTTATCCACCACATGTAGGCATTTTTTAGCCACTGGTTTGCTTAAACATGTATTTCTACACAGTGCACTAGCACCACTGATCCTAATCGTAGCACGTTCTAATTCCATTTCTAAAAGAGGTCAAAAAGAACCCAAGACGCTCTCACCTGGAAAGGGAATGTCCATGTCAGCGTGGAGCATTTCAATCAGCTGGGCGGTTTTGGAGCCTGGGGCGGCACACATGTCCAGAATCTAGACAGAACCGCAGAGCGTGTTAGCAGGCTGTTGCAGGGCTAGCTACAGCATTATGTGTTAGCAGGCCATTGCAAGGCTAGCTACAGCCTTGCGTGTTAGCAGGCCTTTGCAGAGCTAGCTACAACCTTGCATTTAAAAGCACAGATAAGAATTAAGGTGCGTCATCGGGTGTCTGACCTTGTGATGGGGCTCAATCTTCAAGAGGAGAGGAGGGATCATGCTGACTGCCTCCTGTCTGCTGATGTTACCCTGAAAGGACAAATGCAAACATTTATTATTTGAAAATGGCCGTTTCATAATAAATACAATAAGACAATAGATAATTCCAAAAGAAGGGTGAATAGGTCAGTCAGTTAGCTAAGCAGCAGCCATGCATCTGACAAAGATAAAGGACAGGGCACCAGCAACAGCATATAATCTGGGAATCTGGGAATGTATCAAGGAAACGGTTGTTGTTGGTGTTCAGGCACACAGTGTTGCGTATCAAGATTAATGTGAAGTGAGAACGTGCTGGCCGTGGCGCAAAGTCTAGAGCTGCCGTGCGAATGTGCGGGGAGCACCGCAAAGTCAAGTCTGACTTTGTAACTGTTCAAACTGAAAAGTACTAAAACTCACCAAATGTGTCCCCTCCAGTTAGGCAACTACCATAAAAAAAATAAACGAAAACAAAAAAAAAAAACATGATTTCCGATGGCTAAAACATTAAGATTAGATCATGTATCTGAGGTTAATGTTTAACATCAGAAAGCCCAAAACCAAAACGTTAAATGCTGTCAACCGTTTTGTAAGATAATTAATAATATGTGTTAAACACATTGGTGTCAAATTAATTACAATCAACTTAGGATAAAAATACAACGGATTCTGTCCCCACCCGGGACACGAACCCCGCTCCCCCGGATTACAGAGCGATTGCCTTAGCCAGGAGCTTTCTCCATCAATCACTACAGCATTCTTGAGGTGTCGGAGAGTGAGGTTTACATAACAGAGTAGGCTACTACACAGCAGTACCATTACATACTGTATAGTCACCATCTGTATATCGCCATATTGTGCGCACCCATGTTTATTTCCCACAGATGAAATATCTTATTCACTGGGCAACAAGATCACCATGGAAAGCTGCCTTTGTTTCTGAGACTCACAGACATCCATGACGCACAGGAGGAAATTATGCACAGATCCCGTCCGTTTGTTTTTGACTCCCGTTGCATTAGAAACAAATGAATCCTCTTGCTACATGAGTTTGTGTGGAACAAGCTAGATAGCTTTCCCTTCTAAAACACTTTTCTAGTTAGAGTCCGAGTGAAGTCCATCCAAGATGGGCTAAAATGTTCGCATGCCACGTAGAGCTCTGACCGAGAACTATAATGTGACTGTCTCTGCCTAAACACTTCTGTTGGTCACTGTAGCTTGTCTCAAATAGCATGAAGCAGAAAGTGTTACATGTGCTGCCTGCTACCACTTTAAATAATATTTCTTACCATTTTCAAAAATGAAATAAGTTTGTATTCAACGTGTGCCTTGAACGTGTGTTTGCATTCAGTCAGTGTCTTGACTCTGTTGATCCAAATAAGCAACGGGTGGGTAGCGTCGAGGAGTCAAACATTTAACTCCGCCCACATTGAGCCCTGCCCCGAATTGCACACTGCAGTGAGGGGTACTTTAAGTCAGTGGCTCGTGCACGTACGCTAAATTACACATTCATTGGGATGTATAAAGGAAAGATGCGCAGAATCTGGCGTACACATGGTTTCATACATCTGAAAATGTCTGTGCATATGCACTTTTTAAGCTTTTGTGAGTACGCCATCTTTTTGTATGAAAGCTGTGCAATCGTTGATACATGAGGCCCCTGGACGTCTGCCTGCCCAGTAAGGGAGATGGTTTGTGACTTACTGACTCTGTCTCGCTAACAAGGAACTGGTGGAACTTCTCCAAAAGGGGGGATTTCCTGATGATCTTTCTGCTCATGTTAGTCTGCCAGGCCAGCTCATCGGGATACCTGCTCTCACACACATACACACATACTGAAGGAGCCATACCTTCTAGTTTGACTCTCCATTACACAGAGCTAAACCAGCAGTTCTCCAGTTTCTTTGGCCAATGTAGGATATACAAATGTAGTCACACAAAGAAAAAATTGACAAATGGTTAGGTCAGGGGTAGGCTATTACCAAGATTTAATGGTTAATTTAGTGTAAGTCACATTGGATAAAAGCTTTTACTAAATGACCCATGATTGTAATACTATATAATAGGGGTGCACAATATATCGACTCTTGATATATCGAAAATCATCGCAATATCACGTTGCGCAATATCGAAAATGTTGCAGGAAGTGCACCGTGCACCGCTACTATATAATATATAAACATAACAATTACAACCAGTGGCGTAGCATTGTTGTTTCTATAGTTACCTGAACACCAGTTCTATGAATGAAGCCCTGGCGCTGCTACTAAGCTAACCAATGCCAGCAGCTAATGCTACACGCAATAACTCACGCCACACTAGTTCAAATGGAAGAGTTCTGATTATTTTCGTGTTTGATCACATTGTCTGTTACAAGCTGTTCTGTGAAGCACCCTGTGAACATAAAATACAGGAAGACTAAATAGACTTTCGTTTCTGGTATTTTAAAGGGAACTTACAGAGACCGTATCTATTAGGCTAACTAATATTTATTTGGAAACCATGATCTGGTCTGACCTGGAGCCTTTTCATAGGGCCCTTACATTTGTTTTGCGCCTGGGCCCGTAATGATTACGCTCTGCTTCTGATTACAACATATCCTTACTGGCACCATTATCTTCATCCTCACCATAAAACTGAGTCAGGCCTAAATGTTCCACTGCTATTGAATTGGGTTTAATTGCATGTCAGATTCCATCATTTTAAACACAGTCCGCACATAGTCTTTGTGACATATTTTGAGCTCTAGGTAGGTTTGTCTAGACTCTATTCTAAATATGCCAAATTAGGTTTAGTTCCAATTTTATTATGCTTGTATTGTAACAAGCATTCCCACAATTGTATTTGTTCTCTCTTGAACTGCAAATGGCTTGCAAAGAAAATAGCCCAGATATCAAAATGGCTGGTGTAAACATACTAATTTATTAAGATGAATGAGAATGTATTTATTCCATCCCATTTGTTTGTCAGTGAGACACAATTAATAGAATCTGGATACGTTTATTGGTTTATGTGTATGGGAGATTACCAGCTCAGAGCCTGTGGTGCTTCGATCTTCATTCCATCTATCTCAACTTCCTGAATTTCCTTGAAGTACTTTTCCTTAAGACAATGCAGGATCTCCTTGGCATGGCTGAAATAAAAGAAAATAGTAAGTATCGAATACTACATCCACTACAAACATGCCTGATCATGGAGTTATCATATGCCTAAAACAACAATGCTTTTACTGTAATGTCTGATTCTAAAACACTTTCTACCATGACCCACCCCCCCCGGCTTCACCGTAGCCTACCTCTTGTAGCCAGTGATGCGGATGGTTGCTGGCAGAGGTTCCCTCATAACCTCCATAAAATTTTCAAACTCCCCATCTGGTACGAGACCCAGCTCTCTGTAGTAGTCTTCGAAAAGCTTGTTTTCCTTGATTATGTCGGAATAGCCTGCACCCCAGCCCTGAAACACAACAGCAGTAAATGGTAATTACAAACTAATCTGATGGCAGAATTATCAGAAACTATTTAGTAGTTTGCGGCGATGTTAACTATCAATGGTGGTTGCTTAAAACACAAAGTCTCATTTGAATCAGGTTCCCAACTGCACAATTTTAGCACAATGTGACGTTTTTACTTTCCTGTACAGTGCCGTAGGGCCATGTACATTGACTGAACAACTTGAGTTAGCAAAGAGTTTTAC
>JAOEGT010103172.1:0-28211 GCA_025447795.1 Speoplatyrhinus poulsoni
ACCATATTAACTATGTCTAGACTGTATTTCTGATTAATTTAATGTTATCTTCATTGAAGAAAACTGTGCTTTTCTTTTAAAAATTAGGAAATTTCTAAGTGACCCCAAACTTTTGAACGGTAGTGTATATAAAAAATAAATGTCAGCTGGTCATGCTGCTCTCTGTGGCTATATTAAAGAAAGGTTAAATGGTCGTATAAAGATGAGTGATAAAGGGCAACCTTTTCCTGGGTAAAAGCGGTTAATCACAGTCATTTGACACGGGACGATTACCTCTCTTCCACAGGTCAAAGTGGTGCTGAGAGTCGGCCCCTCCCAATCCGAGGGACCCTCCTTGCCGGCAGTGCTGCGAATCGAACCCACCAAGAAGAGGGTCATTGTGATGGACGCAGTGTCCAACAGCCAGCCCCGTCTCATAGAGGGGCTCAAGACATTCACCTTTGATGCTGCTTACCCACAAGAGTCGAGCCAGGTTGGCTTGGCTGCTGCTGTGCAATGTGCATACATCTAGCTGCAGATACTTCTCTATACATTTAACTCAAATGTATTTATATATCCCATAAGGTCTCATGTCCAGCAATGACACCTGCACTGTGTCTCCTCAATAGGACTCAGAAAAACTACCCAAAACCAGGAGGGAGACCCCCTTTTCTACAACAGCATTATGTCTTTTGTTTAATACATTTTTAAATGTAAAGAAATAGATGGTCAGGGAAATGGACGTCATCTGTATTTACAGTATGTATGTCAAATGTAAAATAAAATTGTACAGTAATACAGTATTTATCTTTAAATTATAAATTGAATTGCACATGGTGGTATTTCTCAAGCCAAATCAATTTATGTTGTTGCAATGTGTACCAGACCACATGAATTACATTTCCCTCTCTTTGATTGGCTAGAAAACCAAACAGTACCTATATGCATTACGCCGATTACCTCTCCAAGCAACACTCACCGGGCTTAACAGACATAAACAATGCTCATCTCTCCTCCAAGCTCTGCTCTGTGTTTCACTAGATTAGTTACTACAATATGGATATATGAATCCTAATGGCTGTGTTCTGCTCTGCTTCCCTTGTCCCCCACCCACCCACCCATCCACTCCCGCGACCAGGCTGAGGTGTGTGCGGGGGTCTTGGCTGACGTCATCCGCTGTGTGCTCAGCGGCAGCGATGGCTGTGTTCTGGGGCTAGGGTGTGCTGATGTGGGTGAGTAATCCCCCCACTCTAGGGGACCAGGGTTTAGAGAGAGAGAGAGAGAGAGAGAGAGAGAGAGAGAGAGAGAGAGAGAGAGAGCTTGTTGCTTTGGTAATATTGTCTCGTCATGCCAATAAAGCCTTTCTTTAGCTCAACTGAACTGACGGAGAGACAGAGGCCATGTTCCTTTGTTCTTTCTGACATCATCCTGCCCTTCCTTCTCTTTCCTTGGTTCCACCATCATTCTCTCTATAGTTCTGTAGTGACAGAGAGGTGTTTCCATCTCACTTCCGTCCACCTCCGTCATTCATCTTTCACCTGTTTGCAAATAAAATGCCCATTCATCAATTATCCATGGCCGGTGTTTCTTAAAGCTCCTTGCCTGTGAGAGATGTCAACAAGCCGTGAAGAAGACACACAAAAAAATCTATATCGCCTCCCTTCCCCCCCCCCACCCCCCCCCCACCCCCCACCCCCACCCTGAGCTCCTGGGTTGCAGTGGGACAAAATGGACTGTAACATGTTGCTATTAGAGAGATGAAACCATGCACTTAGCATGGCTGGAGGGCTTTAATAGACACGTGGCCCCAGTCAAACACACGCGCGCACGCTCACGCGCGTGTGTGTGTGTGTGTGTGCAGACTCGCACGTACGTGCACGTACGCACGCATAAGGACAGAGTCTCCTTGGAGCTATTTCACATGACGCCACTCACAGTAAATCTGATTAAATGAAGGGGGGGTGCGGGGTGAAGGGGGGGAGAGGCAGATATGGACGACATGTGGCCCTATGCCAGGGTTATCAATCTCCTGCTTCAGGATTCCATTCTCCCTGAATGATGGCCATGCAGGTCGGACTTTAATTGGAGCAAACCAATTCTCCTTATCCTCATTCAATTAAGGGATGGGCAAGACATGAGCGGGGAAAATACTAGAGCTGCAGTGGCAGTACTAATAGGGCTAACGTGCACTACATAAGTAGAGATAACACGCAGTTACACGCAGGAAACCTCATAGGCGCGCACAATGAAACACACACACATACACACACACAAACACACACACAAACACACACGCACGCACACATACATACTGTACAGACAGAATTTTCACTCCCAGCCTCTGTGATGCTTTTAAGGCCCGTTCACTAACTTGATATGGATTGCATTAAACCGCATATAAAAAGCCTCCTCAAGGCTATAGCCTAGGGTGGAGTGTTAGCCGTCTGACTACCCATTCAGATGTATGCTGTTGTGTGATCTGATTTTCTGGTTTTGATTTGCTATGCTCCCTTGCGTTGATAAAGCTCACTGAGGAAAATGTTCTCCCTCAAGGCGGTACACAAACACCAATTCCTGTAACCCAAATACAGTTTTATCACTCAGACTCACACGTTCTTGAACCTACAAATGTTGGTATCAAAGTTTTTTAATTTGGTCGTTGTGTATTTAATATGTTACAGAAATTGACTTGACTCAAAGGCTTACAAAAAATGATATAAAGTCTATATGCTTGACAATAAATGTTTGTTTGTTCTTTAGTATTAGATACTTTTTATAACAATTTTCCATTATAGTGTACCGTTATGAGCTATAACTATGTATTGTAATTGATAATTGCACTGTAATTGGTAGTTGTATTACAGTATATATGTTTCCTTGTTGTTTTGTCTTAGTTTGCTGATATGGACCCAAGGGTCTGCAATAAAGTGGAATTGAATTGAATTGTCTCATCGGATGTACAACAACATGTGTCCAGGCTGCTGGGCCACCATGGCGGGGAGTGACGAGGGCCCTCAGACACTAGGCCTCATGCCCTGTGCCGTCTCCTGGCTGTACAGCGCTGTGGAGCGCCGGAGGGAGAAGACCTGGACGGACATGGCCGTGTCGGTGTCTGCCGTGGAGCTCTGCTACGGTCAGGACGAGACGCTCAGGGACCTGCTGGCCGAGGTAGCTCCCTCAGCAGGCAGTGAGCGGGGCAGTCCCGTGGCTCAGATTAGCCTCCATGATGACCCCATCTATGGAATACAGGTACATGGGAAAAACTATGTCTAATTCAGTGTGATAATCTTGTTTTTAGATAAAAAATCTAGTTGCTGGTGTTTCTAATATAAATGGCTTATCTAGTGACTTAAAATAAGCGCATATTTACTTAAATTATTAGGAAATATTATCAAGTGAATTTCACTTACAGCACTGGCAGCTACATTTGCTTGTTTTAATCTTAAGCAAGCTCATAGTATTTGGTGTATATCTATACAGTATATATACTGTGTGTGTATATATATATATATGTATAGATATATTGTAGCATGACATGGCATCATATCATATGTCCTGTCCACCATCTGGTCCTCCCAGCTCTGTAACCACAACAGGGTGAAGGCACCCAATGCAGAGCGGGCGGCCTCCCTCCTGGATGCTGCCATAGCGGCACGTCTCCATGGCAACCAGGCGCGGGGAGGAGCGGCGGGCGGGGCCGCTGCCACGCCCCTCTGCCACAGCTCCGTCATGTTCTTCACCGTCCACGTCCAGCCGCTTCGCACCGACATCGGCACCCTTGGCAGAGGTGGCTGCCGTCACACACAGTTATATCCCAATATATGCGTGGTTATATTTCCATTGACTAATTGAAAACCAATCATTATAATTATACTTTTTACCATGCGGTTTGTAAGTTACTTTTTAAATATGCTTACATACTGCAGTTGAATAGAATCCATCACACCTGAAATATTATTGGTTATTTTCAAAGTGACATATAACCATATTGTTTTCTTTGTTCTTTGTCAGTCAAGACATCATAACCGTCTTGTCCTCCACGATTTCATCTTTCCTCCCATCCTGTTCTTTGCCTCCCCCATTCCCCTCCCATTCCCCTCCCGTCCTAATGCCTTTTTTAATGTCTACCCCTCTTCCTCTTCCCCCAGTCTCTCGCGGGCCCGTCAAGCTGACCATGATAGACGTTTACAGTAGCGTGAAGGGTCTGGCAGAAGCAAGGAAAGCCAGAGTCGGACGTCCACATTCGGAACTGGGTCCTGTCATCTTGTCCATACTGAGTGGACACAAAGACATACCGAGCAAGTAAGGATATAGGTCAGGCAGGGAATCTGCTCTTTTTAATGGTGTTAGTGAAAACTGGAAATATGTCAACACTACTACTACTACTACTACTACTACTATTGCAATATATAAAATTAAACAACATTCGGAAAGCTGGCTTCATAGAAGTTGGACATTAAATGTATTAAGTTAAGTTGATGAAAAGATAACATTTGGTCTGTTGTGCCTGTGTAGCGGCAGTAAGCTGACCATGCTCTTCAAAGCAGCCATGGGTCATATGAATTGTTCCACTACGGTGATTGCCCAGGTGTCTGATAGACCATCACACCACTTGGAGTCTTTATCCACCATCCAGCTAGCTTCTCGCATCTGCAGGACTCACAAGAGGACCAAGGTAGGTCTTTAATTCCACTTGAATCAATCAGTGTCTCCTGTATGTACAGTATATCACAATGTTTTTACTGTCTTTTGTCTTAGAGTGATCGTGTTGTTTTCCACTGAGCCTCAAAGTATTAATTGAATCCTGGAACATACATTGTATTTCTGCTCTAGGCCTAGTGAATACTGTAGAGATACTGTATATAACATAGGGCTGGTTTCACAGACGTGGGTTAAGCCTGGTCCTATACTATTAACTTTTTTCAATGGAGATCTTCATTGAATTTTAATTGTATTCTCGGACTAGGCTTAACCTCTTCATCTTATTCCCGCAGCAATCAGCGCCATGTTCTCCTTGCGGAAGGAGCCCGAGCAAAGACAGGAACGGGCCGCGGTCTCTGTCCCTGCGGTCATACCACTCCACCGGTGCGGTCCATGTTGACGTTCCCAGACTCCGCCTCCGCTGTGACTTCGATGAGCGCTCCAGCAGCGATCAGTCCTGTGACACGGTCATCCATATTGATTCGGAGGGCTCGGTCCAAAAGCCAAAAGCCTTCTTAACTCGCATGACGCAGCCTGAATTTGTCCCCATCATCCCCTCACTGCACCCTTGTACGGCCCAGACAGATGATCCAGAGTTCACAGCGCTCCTCAAGGAGCTTTTGAGCATTCCCAGGCCGCAAGGAGAAAAGCACATAGACGTGGCCTACGGTGGGAAAGATGACACGCAGAGAGCAGAAACGAAGCCGCTCGGTGATTGTCTTAAATGTGACACATTCGCTGAACTTCAAGAGCGCCTGGGCTGCATCGATTTCACCCAGCTAGGCATGGGTGTAGCCAAGATGGCCTCTAAGGAACCTAATGCAGACTCTGTGTCTGACAAGCCACAATCTCAGAGGGTGACAGCGACGCAAGGGCGCCGAGAACCCTCCGCAGCACCACAAACGCTGCTGTCGAACCAGACCCTTGTTGGAGTCAAGCAAGGAGATGGTGCCTTCCCTGGAGACACTTTTCAAAGGGAAGACTCAGGTCTGTATGACTGTGAGGACTGTAGTGCAGCCAGTTCCAGTGAGGAACCACCAAACCAAACTCTTACTCTTAACAGGATTTGTCAAGCAGATCGCCGTGATTTACCCGGATCTGCATGTGCAAAGACCCCCGACATCCTCTATCTTGTGAACTGTGAAATGGCCGCTCAGAGCACAGCAACTCCTCATTCACTTGCTCTTGCACCTAAGCTTAGACGAAACCAGGGGGCAGCTGAAGCGGGTGATCATCGCAAGCCACAAACAAGAACCTCGCCGGTTGGAAAGAGCTCCCCGATATCTCCGTGCCCCTTCTCTACAGCCACCTCTGATTCATCCTCTCCTTCCTTGACCACCAGTGTCATGATTGGGGATATCTTGCCTCAGTTCCCTTCGGAGGAGGCTAAGGAAATGAAGGCCACTATTACAGTTACCTTTCAACAGCCACTGGACCAGACTGGTCAAGATGAGCTGGTGTTCTCCATGGTGGAGGAGGTGACCATCAGTGGAACACTGGACAGAGACAGGAAGGGACGCAACGTTATTAGTTTCAAAGATGGCCCTAAATCACAGGCGAACGTTCAAGGCTCCGTCGGCTCTCTGCCAGTCAGAATCATTGGAAATGTCAGTGAAGAATCTGGAGCTGCCGATGAATGTTCTAAAATGCCTGTAGACCCTGCAGAACAGGTCGTAGCCAAAGAGGGCTGTGCTCACAAGCACTTCAGAAGGGAAGCAAGGATCTTACCTTCTTTTATAAATCCCACACTTATTCATGCAGAATGTAATGTGGATGTGGAAAGTTCTACTGACGTATTACCATTGTCTGAACCCCATAAACCTATTGCTAGTTGCCCAGAAAAGGAGAGGGAGAACAGGGGGACTGTGATTGAGTTCTCTAACAGTACATATATGCCACCTTCGTGTCAGACGTCTTACGACAAACCTAACAACGATGACACAACCTGGTATAATGGTGTGACAGAAGTGTGTGTAAAGAGGCAAATAAACACAGATAGGAGTTACCCGAGGGAGAAAGAACATGTTTGTCCCAGTAAAACGCCAAGGGGCTTGCTGGGCGGAGAAATTAGTTGGAGAATTGCCAGGAATACCCCTGAGAGTGTGTCAGCTTCATCTGGCTGCCTAGCAACCGCACCTGATGCCTTTAAAACGGCGAGTCTGCCGAGATGCTGGCACAGGGCCAACAATGGGGACCACGACCACAAATACCCATGGGGGGTGACATCATCCACCCCATGCAGCCCGTGGGTTACCCTGGAGAGGAGGAATGGTGCACAGCACTCCTCAGCCAACTATGATCTCCAGTTCTCTCCTCCCCGCAAACACAGCTTGGAGAACAGAAAGGAGTGTGTTTGCTCAATGAAAAGCGCTAGTGGATCTTTGTACAAAACCTCCAGTTTGAGTGAGAGGCCGAGTTCACCCGTCGAGGACAGCAGCAGGCTTTTCAGTGCCAAGCTAGAGCATCTGTCTTGCAACACACATTGCCTTGGTAGAACCCCCGTGGAGTTCCAATCTCTGGACAGAGGCAGCAGCTCATCAGTTAACTCCAAAGGGAGCTCTAAGGGGAGTTTTGAGGGGAATTGTAAGCAGGGTTCTAAGGGATGTCGTGAGGGAAGCTTCAAGGTAGCTTTTAAGGAAAGCTATGATGATGATTCCACCTTTCCGAGAGTCAGCAGGGGCCCAAGGAAGACCCCTGAAGATGTAGACATTGCTGAGCCGGGTCACCAGCTCACTAGCTTTCACAACCACCCAGCCCAGTCTCCAAGGTGTACCCGTTCCAAGCTCTCCGCTGTGGGTAAACTTAAGATAGCAAGTCCCAAAGTCCGTCGGCTGTCGGCCCCGAGCAGCAAGAACCACAGCTTCTCCCAGAAAGGGCTCCAGCAGCACTCAATCAACCGTAGCGCCAGCCTCTCCCCGGAGGCGAAAGCCCTCAGTCCAGAGCAATCTCCCTCCTATCTCTCCTCTTCCCCTCCTTGGTCCTTGCACTCCGCCAGCCGAACGTCCAGCCAGAGTTCAAACTGCCCGAGCACCAAATCCCTCATCCAGGGGGTGTTCAACGGTCGCTTCTCCGATCTCATGAACGACAGGGACGCCGGCCCATCTGCCAGGGGGCCGGACAAAACCTGCACGGCTCTGGCTCTGGCGGCGGTGGCGGACGCGCACCAGGCAGTGCCGTCGCCCTACAGCCGGGTGACGGCGCCGAGGGCGCCCAGTCACATGAGCGGCTACGGCAGCGACGCCACCAGCGTTCTGAGCGGGGAGCTGCCCCCGGCCATGGGGAAGACCGCGCTGCTCTTCCCTAACCGGGGCAGCGTGGGGGGCAGCGTGGTGGGCAGTGTGGGGAGCAGTGGCTACGAGAGCATGGTGAGGGACAGCGAGGCCACGGGCAGCAGCAGCGCCTCCACCAGGGATTTGGTCAGCGACAGGAGCTCGTCTCTCATCAGCTTGGCGCACAGCAGCCATACGTCCAGGAGGCGAGGCAACGCAGGTACTGCCGTTTACTGAGAGGCTTTTACTGTTGCCTTAAAATGCAGGCAATTGGAGACCCACCAGGCACCATGTTGGAATACCAGAGTGGTGTGTGTGTGTGTGTGTGTGCGTGTGTGTGCGTGTGTGTGTGTGTGTGTGTGTGTGTGTGCAGGGTGGTGAGAATATGAAATAAAAACTAATGCTGAACGACCTTAGACACTATGATACGATGGAAAATAATTATTTGTGGACAGAAACAATTTCTTCTCAATTGGGTTTGACACAGTTTTATTGGTTGAATCTTACATTTGCATTTCACATTTATAGCATTTAGCAGACACTATCATCCCAAGTGGCTTTCATTTGTAAAAAGTTGAGGTCATACACCAGTTACCAGTTATAACCATAAGCAAACAACATTCTGTTGAACGTCATCATGAGTAACTTAGCTACAGCATACGTTTTACAACATACATTAATAATAATATAATGTGCTGATATAAAACAGGAGAGAAGTGGAGACATTTATTTTTATTTTTGTTTATGCATTTTATTTTTTATTTCACCTTATTTATCTTATAAAAAAACGTTTAATATAGGTTAATACCAGAATGTCATGCCTATTAGACATAAAGAGCCAATGTTACTAACAATGATAGATAAGTCTAATAATAAGATTATACATAGATATGTATACATAGATATATACATAGATATATTATATAAGATATTACAAGATGTTTGACGACTGAATACATTTGACGTTGAAATACTGTAGGTACTGTAGCATTAATCCTCGTTGACATGGCACCAACCTTGTGCTCTCTTGTTACTGGATCTTTGCCAGGTAAACCATTACAATTTCCTTCTGACAGAAGTGAGGTGGGACTTTTATAGTCTGTTGTAAATGTTATCAGGCTGACAGCATTCAAACAGCACCCCCAGAAAGTGAAGAATAAAAAGTGCATTTAGCCTTTAACAATTACAGCATATTCTCAGTTTTCACCTTCAAACTTTGTCTCATTTAATATGAGAAAGTATCATAATTAGATAGAATTAGTCATTTCACTTTGACTATGTATTTATATATATATATACATTTGATTCATAGTCTAATGAAAAAAACATACTGTATTATGCAAATAAGTATTTATTTTATTTTATTATTTGTACAGTTTTATTCCTACAGATGTCTTTTTTTTCAGGTTTTCTGCTTCATTTGATTGACAGGTGAGCGCGAGACAGACAGGTGGAGAGACAGTCTTGAACTTACAACATGTCTTCCTTGCCTCCCTGCCCTCTCTGCATCCGCCTCCTACACCTGTAGGCTCCCAGCCACGGCGTCTGCCCTGCGGCACGCCCTCGTCTGTCAGACGTTCGGTTAGTGGTCCGCGGGCTCGCTGGGTGGACGGGGGCATCCCGGAGTCCTACCAAATTACGGTCTATGAGATCGACGATGTGGAGCGGATGCAGAGACGAGAAGGAGCTAGCAAGAAGGTGAAGGTTTTTTTTTAAGTTATTAATTTATATGTGAAAGCTAAAGTCCAACTTTTTGTTAGGCATTGAACATATTTGCCACATTAATATGTTTCATTGAGCTAGTACGCCTTTATGAATGATTTTTTATTACATTTCACAAAGAATAACATGTTTTGTGGGGCTTTGCTCAAATTTTAAGCTTTATTGAGACTAATGATGCATTTAAAAACAGCATTCAGACTACTGTGAATAGTTATATAGGAAAATGGAAATGGTCAATCTCAAGTGTCAAGAAAAGAAGAATTGGGGTTCTGATAATGTAGTAGAGGGGTGTACCTTAAAATGAGAGATTAATGGTGATAATTTACTTGGTGAATAGTTAGCTACTCGTATACTTTAAGTTCAGATAACTACTACTGAGATGAGATGTTTTTGAGAAAACTTCAGCCATTACTGAGAATTGATCGTTGCAATCAGGAAAAGAACAGCGCATTGGAATACTCTCTAATGCCATATTCTTCACAGAATCAGTGTCTAGAATGATATTCTTGGAGAAATAAAATAATTTATATTTCTTTTTCTTTTTTTTTTGTATTGTGTTTACAAGCACCTTTTTAGTATTAAACCATAACCTAAAATAAAAGGTTAACACTGGGGATCATGGCACGATCCAATTTTTTCAGTCTCGATAAAAGTACTATCGGGCGATACTGAGTACCGACCTGATTCCAGTGTTAAATTAAGATACATTCCTCACTGTGACTGAGGAAGAGACTGGGAATCATGTTTTGTGTAAGGAAGCATCAGGCTTGAACATTGCTTTCCTAACTATGTAAAACATAATGTAACATGGGCTATATATGAATATAAGGAAATATTACAATGATGTAATTGATGTATGCATTAGTTTGAGTGGTTTGGTTTAAGTTAAATTGCACAGTAAATGACAGCTAATCTCTATTTTAGGACTTTTTTTTAGAAAACCTGCTGCTGATAGTGTGGCCTGGGTAGGTTAGACATTATAGTTGTTTATGCTTGACAGTAGACCTACACATGTAAATTAATTGAATTAGATCAGCGCCATAGATCGGTTACAACTGTCCAATTGTCATCAATACAGATCCAGCTATTTAAGTCAGTATCGGTCCAAATTCTGATCTCAGTATCGGATCGGTGCCATCCTAACACACAGGGTTAGGTAGGTTACTTTTTTAATGTAATCCATTAATGTTACTAGTTACCAGACTAAAATTACAATCAGTAACATCATTTTTGGATTATCTAAATTTTGTAACATAATATGATTACTTTTCATTACTTTTATATTACTTCATGCCTAAACATTGTTCTTTGAAATACCATCCAAAGCAATTTACAAAGCACCAATTCTTTCCATTTTCATGACAAGATTAAAGTATGACTTCATTTCAATTATTTATTGACGTTAAAGAAAGGTTAGTAAGAGTACAGCCAATTGTTTTATGCATTTTTCTTCTGCAAACTTCCTGTTTAAATTTGAAAGTACTCCTAGAAGTAATCATACTTTTTTTTTTAATACCTGTAATCTGATTACACTATTTTATCTGGTATCTGTAATGGATTACAATTACCGTTTTTTTTAATGAGTTACAAGATATCTTCTTTAAAGTGTTTTGAAGCTTGAATAATCTGTGCAAATTCAATGACCTCAGATCAGAGGCATTTTGGCCTGCATGATTTGTATTCACATGAGGAGAGGTGGAAATGTCTCATTTTCTGCGATGGGAAAAAAAACGGATTGGGGCCTTGCATTTTTTTCAGGGGCTCACCAATAGGACAGTAAAACACTGATTCACGTTTGCAACTGAATTATCGATCAACTGTTTATGAAAGTGGCACTCAATGAGAGTGTAACGTTAGAGACATTTATATGGCAAGGGCGTCATGTTTGTTAACTAACCTCAAAAGTCAGAAGCTTTAATCCACTGTAAATGCACTCCTCTTTTCATTATTTTACAATCAGCTCATCCTAACGCTAAAAACTATTTGCACAGGGCCCAGGGTGCTTCAGCGCCAAGCTAATGTTCTTGGAGCATCGTCAACAGAGGATCTCCGAGGTCCGCGCCAAGTACTACAACCTGAAAAGAGAACTAGAACAGGCCAAGCAGAACCTCATGCTGGAACCTGGAAAATGGAACCAAGACTGTGAGTCACCATTGACTCCATTCATACTAAACAATCACTATTTCAATATAATTATTTCTTACATTAATAAACCCTTAAAGGGGAAATGCTGAGTCACAGTTATCACATGCATATTGTTCACTTGTTTTGATACAAGTTCTCTAAAGTTTTCCACAAATATAGTGCTTTTTGGGAGTCAGTTGGCATAGCATCAGGCGATTAAAACGTTGCTAGTTCGGACCCTTGCCGAAGTGTCAAAGTGTCCCTGAGCAAGACACATAAAGGCAGGGTTAGTTATTCTCGAGAACGCTTGCTAACTTCGAGCTCAAATCAACACAATATCCCTCTGCATCTCTGCCCCACACATTGAAATCCATTGTAAAGCAAAACGTAGTACTACGGCTTTGTTGTTGCCACTTTGTTTATGTGCCTGTTTAAGGAGCCAGGGTTGTGTAGAAGTGCCAGATTATTTTTTCCACACCAGAGAGAACGGTAAATTAGCTAAATTTGAGGAAATATTTGATGAATTTGACAAAAAGTCTATTATCTTACAATTAGCTTTCAATAGCTGACTATACCTTTAACTCTAACCGCTCCTGGTGGTTGGATTTGCATTGCAAGGCTAACACCATCATTGGTGCATGAATGTGTGTGAATGAGTAAATGTGTATCTGTATAGTGCTTAGAGTGGCCTGTAGGTTAAAGGTACAGTCAGCTATTGCAAGCTAATACACTTTTTGTCATGGCAGACCAAGCGTTACATGTAATTAAGTGTAACTCCACCCTAAAATGTGTTTAATTTTAGCTGTAAACAAAGTAATAAGGTTGATCTGTGATGAGACACAGCAATGCTGGTGTTAATATTGACAAAATTCCTGTTTTTATAAAAAACTGCATTTTATCTGCTGAAAGCAGAACTGCAAGTCATATCCGTAAAAAATCACACCAGGACCTGGCTGGTTTTTATCAGTACACTTAGTACGCTCATATGTCATCAAATTCTAATGTTAATGTTAATGGTGATCCCCCTCTCAGCCCCTCCCCTTACTCAGCTCCTTGATGCAATTTTCAAAGTTGTAGTGGGTGGAGTCAAGCTCAGAGCTTGTGCATTTACACATGTACTGTATGTATACATTTATGTGTAGACTGATTGATTCTTGCTGAATGACACAATGAATGTATCTTGCTTCTGGAAACACTGGAATAAATGTTTGTACATATTTTAAATATTACTGAATTCTATGATAAATTGTAAAATATAGTGTACAGTTCTAAACTGTAGAATTGTTGTATTGTTGTGTCTCTGTTGTTTTTGTTTGCTGATATGAATCCAATTAAATTCCGCTTTATTGCCCCTATAGACCATAGAGGCAATAAAGCGGAATTTAATTGAATTGTCAAATTCCCCAAATATCTCCTCAAAGCAACGCCGCTTGGCTTTCGTATGTGTTTCTATGTGTGGGGCGGTTTCACCAGAAGCAAGCGTTCTCCAGAATGACCTGTCTTTAAGATAAATGCAGTCGTTATACCATTTAGTTAATTTCTATTTTGTTGGTCCACAGTTGACCTGTGGCAGACGTTTGAGGTGGACTCTCTGGAGCACCTAGAGGCCCTGGAGGGTATTACAACCCGGCTGGAGAGCAAACTGAACCTGTGCAAGGCCAACGTCATGATGGTCACATGCTTCGATGTCTCGTCCAAGAAGAGATGGCAGAAGAAACGCCGCCGAGCAGCATCAGGGCAGCTGCGGTTTCTGGGAATCTGAGTTTACTGATAGTCAAAGTATAATTGGTTAAGGGAAAATGAAGACAGGATTTCTAGCAGCCTAACCTATTATTTGGTTATATTATATATATTTAATTTATTTAAATAATGTTATCAAATACCTTTAAAATACCTATTTAATAATTCAATTGAAACACAGACATTTGATTAATGCTCTACTCAGCACCTTAAATTACAGTCTGGGTTAAATTTTGATGGACTAATTGGTCAACTGTAACTGTATTTCCTGGTTTACTGATTGATTTGCTAATTGACATCTAATCAGAAATACTGGGGAAATAGTGATACATTGAAGCTTTGGGGGAAACAAGTTGTTATTATTTGATTATTTCAGTATTTAAATATACTTTAAAGGAGAGGTTTAGCCTCTTGGCACTTATTTCCCCAAGGGTATTGCAAAAAGTGTCACCATATTATAGCCATATTTTCTAAAGTGATGCGTTTTTGGTGCTAACAATTTTGCTTTGGTGCTAAAAACTTTGCTTTGGCTATTTTGAAGTTTGCATTCAAGTATGTGTATATTTGTATATAGGTCATATGTTACTAACAAAATACATGATCTTCTACCTTTGCTGGGTGTTGAGGCATCTTGAAAAGGTTGAACCCCATTTTGTTAATTAATTACTAGATTTTTTTAGACATTTGGCTGGGATTTGAAATGCCACTTCAAATCATTAGGAGTCAAAGCCATTTTTGGAATTTAGAAATTCCATTTAGTTACACTAATATAGATAATCATTAGGATTGGCCTATGCCAACGTGTAGTAAACACTATGTTCAATGTAGCTGTAGCCAAATGGAGGTCTTACTGTAATCCTGACAGCAGAATGACCTAGCTGTGTTTTCAATGTGAACAACATGAAGTCATCCTTTCTAAAAAGCCTCCAAGCTCTGAGCCAAGAAGAGAATTATGCAGTGATGCATAGTAATCAATACACACAGTTCTGTCCATTACGAATTAAAGTAGGTAATATAGAGGACAGACTTATCCACATGCACGCGCGCGACCACAATGCACTGGCTGTTTCTATAATGGATCCCCTTCATTGGCATGTTGTACATCACTCTAACACACTCCTCCATAATGTGTTTTCACAGACATACAATTCAACCTACATTGCAAAAATAAATATCATCAAGCCAAAGTCAAGGGATGAATTACTTTGTGTGTGTGTGCGTGTGTGCGTGCATGTGTGAGCATGCGCGTGTGTCTGTAATAAATAATACAGGTGTTTTGGAGAGGCCTTGCTTGTTTAGCCATAATGCTATAGCAGCCTATAAATGCTGACTAATTAGGCTATACACACACAAACTGACTCATTATACACAAACACTAAGAACTAGACAGAAATAAAGACATTTACTACCAGTGTTGGGCAAGTTACTAAGGAATATGTATTCTTTCAAAAAGTTATAATATTACTTTACTTATTACTGGGTATGAAAATGTATTAGTTACGTTACTCGTTATATTACTATATTGTTTTTACAATCACTACCCTGCCTCGCACCTTCTTCTTTGTGCCTGGACTCATTAAGTCCCACATTAGGTCACAGTTCACTAGCCTACTCATTTTAGTGTGTTGTCTGTCCAAAGTCTATATACAGGCAGGGAAAGCAGCCTATAAATAGAGGTCTGCACATCTCTGCAACAACAGGCAGGAGGACTGACACATTTGCTGAAGAAATTGCCAAATTAAATGCAGAGCACAGCACAAAGTTTATTTACAAGCTCATGTCAAATTAACTGTATCTACCATTTATGTTAGATGAATAAATACACCCAGTGCCTTATTACTATATATGTGACGCTGAATACGTTCATTCATTCGACGGCGTCATGACAACAGTAACCAGGATATCGTTTTCAGTCTCGACTAACAACACGCAGACTTTCAACTTCTTGTTCTTTAGAAATTTTACAATTTTACATTGTGTGTTTTACAATGGAGATATATAATATAGATTGTCTCGATCGCGTGAATTTTGGCGAGTATAATGTCAACAGTGAACAAAGACGTGCGTTAGAGTCATCATTTGTTCAAATACAGAATAATTATAAATTCTCCTCCGTAATGTTTTGGGGTAAGATAGTCGGTCACAAGGCCGACTATCTTATCGCAATGGGGAAGGGTCAAGATCAGTGGGACATAAAGTTTTTGTACAGGTAAGATATTGTATTGGTGTAATTACACAGCACATTTAAAGTTTTTCGAAGTCACTTTGGTACATTTTTTTTTATATCTTCGACATTTTCAAAACATTGAGAACAGTTCTCCAATCAATTCCCACAAACAGCACCACGCACTGAATAGTTGGCAAAAGCCTGCAACACAATCTTTAGTCCCTCAAAAGTAAATAGTTATTGTCAATGAACATATCATTATCATAATCCTTGTGCCATTGTTTACAAACAATAATTTGCCATGTTTTCAACCTAAGTATAAAAAACTACAAAAAAAGTAATGTAATAGAATAATGTAGAATATGCGCAGCCATTTTGCAGAAAATTATTTATGCAATAAACTAATGCCTAGATGTTTTGGGGAATACGACTATATTCAATTCATTGTACAACGTTGTATTTAACACGATAGCCTAATCAATGTAAGAAACACCAGGCAATATACTAATTTGAATGAATTGCCATTTAAGAATTTGCAGTTTGTTCAAAAGAATGCAAAACTACTGTTATGATGTGTACATTCATGATGTGTGAATGCTAAAAAGTAATTTAAATTCTGATCAGATAAATGTACCAGCTGTAGACAGCTGTAATCTCTTTAATTACTTAATTATCTTGATGCTTGAAAATGTCCACTTGTTTTCTTGTTTGCCACTGTTCAGCAACAACGCCATGGATTGGTGCCTGCTTCCTCCATCAACAGCGTTGTTGTCTGAGAAAGTGTCAAAGGTTGCAAAAGGCATATTCACAGGAGACCCCTCATGCATTTATAAAGCAGAGGGGAATACGGTAAGGTACTACAAATGCAACATTTAACCTGTGGTCTTTCACCAGACTAGAGGAGTGTTCGGGAATGAGTGTTCCCATTTTCATGGCTGTGTAGAAACACCAGATTATTTTATCAGCCCGGCCCCCCCTCCAATAATAAAGAAGGTATCGATACGTCTGGCATTTCTAACAAAGTCCTGCTTGCAGGATACTTTAACTGAGGAAGACAGGCTGGCAGTTATAGTTAATCAGATCAACACTGAAGCAGCAGTCGTCCCGCGAGGTGCTTATCTGAAGCGAACCAATGGCCAAATCCAAGTCAATCCGAGCTTCAAGGGTAAGAGTGGGCTATATTTCTGTACCATGACGTTTGTGCGTGCATGCAATACTAAAGGTGTTATTAAACCGCACTGTGTTTAACACCACATTATGCGCTCGCTGCCTCTGTGTATTCCCAGGTCTCTCTTACGCAGAGGCAGAGAAGCTGGATAACTTTTATCACTTTTGTGAGCCAGCAAAAAAGAAGTCAATGCTGGAGATGTCTTTATTGAACCCAACTATTGACTTCATGGACGCACTGACAGACGACAAATGTAAGTCAAACAAGCTTCGCCTACACTACCCTGACAGCAACCGAAATGGACCGCCCATACAGAATATGTGTTGGGAATATACAGTAAACCAAATGATGCTTTGCATCCAGAGGAGAGAAATTGTCTGCACTTTGAGCCCTGATATAATGCATTTTACATTTTGTTCCTTTAAATTAACTTCAGTGTGCTGAACTGAACCATGGCAGGAGATTGGTTTTTGATCAGATAATGCTATCTATCAGCATGGCTGATAAAAATAAAGTATTTTTTTGTGTTTATATGTGAGTATAAAACTATAGCTCAGTAAATGTTGAAAATGTTGCGTCTACCACATGTTTTAAGTTTGGGAAACTGAGTGGATCTGTCTGTAGATGTTTCTTCACATAACATCTCAAGGAGCATGCCAAAACCAGGCAAAATCTGTTTTCTATAATACTTCTATTAAATTGTAATTTGAAACATGACCATTATTTAATCGTGTAATCGTTACATATTCATGGATCATTTCATATGACTTCAATGACAGTTTTATATCCAAAAATTGGGAGAAGGTCGTGGATTTATATTTGCTGTTTGTTCCACGGTTAGAGAGGAACAACTCTGATTGTGTATACTATTACAGTGCCCTCTAACGCCTGTGTTTCTATTGTCTTTAGACCTGTGGAGCTATACGATTGAAAGCGGCAATGCAGTTGTGATCCGCAGCTTGGTGTGGCTCGGCCTGACATTTTTCCATGTGCCCAATACCCCACTGCATGGATATGTGTACATGGGCGATGGACGCATGAATCTGTACCATCCCTTCATGATATAGGGAACAATAAAAATAACATCCATTAAGCAAGACAAGCACTATCATTCTCTTATCACATCAAGATCCTTTCTATATTCTAGAGCAGTGGTGTTCAAAGTTGGGCAAGGGGGTCACGGCAAATTGGAGAAATTATGAGAGAGAACTAAAAAAATGCAAAAATAAATACATTTAAACATTTATTTATAATTTTAAATGATTCTAGATAAGTATTTATTATAAAACCGAATTCAGAAAAATATACAGCATACCTTATTTACCATGCCCCTTTCTTATTGCCTGACAGGAAAAATTTAATAAATCACAAATTGTCAGTGTTGATCTGGCAACTGTATGTGCTCATGTTAACTCAAACATTACATATACACTATAGAAAAGAAAAAAAAAAGATGTGTTCTTCAGAAACGAACGACCTCAGCATAATGAGATCAACACAGGATTAACTACATGTAGGCCTATTACAGTTTTTCCAAATGTGTTACACTGTGATATTCAACAAAGCATTCATCAATGCTGCCATATTCCTTTTTACCAAGGATACTAAGTATAAAAGACAATTTCTCCAATAATTCCAATGTTACATTCAACAACTGTTGGAGATTTCCAACAGTCGACTTGGATCAGTGTCAAGAATATGCCACAAGATGGCGACATTAGTTGCAAGGTGAAAATACACATTTTGCAATGAGGCGAGAAATGCCCGGATTAGATCGTAAACAACTATGGAACCGCAGAGAGCATCCCTGACGTCAAATGATAGATCGAGGAATATGTTGTGTCCATGGACATCATAAATACACATACAGGTAAATGAACATGTTTGTGTCGAGGCGATGATGACGAGCTGTCAACTGGGGAACTAAAGACATTATTCTGAAAAGTGAGTATCCGTGTATAGACGTCGTTTTTAACCTATAAGTTACGTGATGCTGATGGTGGTACGCTATAAACACGTTATGAATATCACAGTCACATTTCAGGGTTATAATCTAATAGGCATAGCCTACTGAATATTTAATAGTTGTTATAGGGGTTATTAAAATACAGGTTAGGCCTACTGATGGTCAAAATTGTACAGTAATGCACGAGTTCTGCTTGAGAGGTAGACTGCTGTGGTAAACTATGCGTCCCAGCTGTGCATGTTCATGGTGTTCATTGTGGCGTGTCAACATTCAGCATTCATGAACACACACACACACACGCAAGAAATGTCTTTCTCATTTGAAGATATTATTGACTTTACATAGCTAGGCCCCTATTAAAGTATGCATTATTACAGACCTGTGGTAATTTTGAACATTAATAACACACTGCAGGCTTATTAATTATTTTAGTATAGTTGGTCAGAATATTCTGACCAGTGACCAGCACCTCATATGCAGTGTTAACATTAATTTAACATCATGTGTAGAGTAATAGTCATACACTTTACACAGTTCTTGCAATGTACCGCTCACGTGACATGCTAATAGACTGGAGATTCAATACTGACATTTTGCATATGCCCTCTGGGCAATCATGCTGCTTCAAGGTTTCATGAGGTGTATGATTTGAGAAACGTAACAACGGACTTCTTAAATAATTTGTCCAACTGTATAGTACGGTCGTCAGTTAGGATAATTTTCTCTGGAGGTTAAAATACTATAATAGCAGGCCTAATAATATTTCATTCATAATAATGAATTATATTTAAGTAACATCAGGAAGCTCAAACACACTAGAATGCAGAAGTGACTAATCTTTTGCAGCACTGATTGCACCCACAAGGGAAATTCCAGACACTATTCGAGGAATGTCTATTTAAGTAATTACAATTACAAACGTAAGTTTTTTTTAAAGCATATCTCTTTATGGCGGGTTTGTTTTTGTAGGAAAAGTGGAACCACACTGACTCATATATTCTCCATATCAATGATATATTTTTCTGGGTAGTCTCTCACACCTGGATATAGGGCAGGAGCTACTGCAATGTGATTGTAAGGGAATTGATGGACAATTATATCTCACAACAATGGGCAGTATTTTTATGGTCCATTGCACTTTTGCACTATGGCACCAACACATAGCACTAACATCAGAAAATGTATTTGAACCAGGTGTTGCATGTGTACACCAATGCCATGTAATACCTCTTTAGAATGACCGTGCATACATGAAAATGTCCGTGCATGTTGAAAATGTCCATAATTTAAAATACCCATTCTTAGTTCCCTCATGCTTCACACAGTAATAGTTGTTAAGCTCTTTTAAACCCGGGAGATGCTTGAAGCACTGAAGCACTCTGTCATGTCTGAAAGGGCAGCCATGCTTTAGACACAAAGGCAAGTCTTTCAGTCTGGAATTAACTCCCATTTGGCCTTCTTATCTCAGTTTGTGGAAATCCTTTCTTCTTTTCTGAAACATGGCTATTTCTAACAGGCTGCAGGGGAAAAAGAAGTGAAAACTCTCAGACGTATATACGAAGAAAAGGACTTTAGGAAACTACAAAGAGTATATGCAACAGCTTGAGAGCCTCATATCCCAGAATCCTCTACTGTTGCGGACCACACTGGATACACAACATCTCTGTACTCTAGTCCACTGTAGGATTAAGTCTCTTATTACCTCTTCAAGAGTGGTCAGAACCCTAAAACACACACATTCCAGAGCTCGGGGGTGGGGGGCTGCCATCCACCGTCTATACTGAGCAGCATTGCTTGAAGGAGATTGCTCCAAGCTGTTTCTTTCTACCGGGAGCTTCGTTTACAAGTGTCCACTTCTAAGGAGCCTGTTACGGCGCTCTGACGACCGCCAAGGTGACAGAGGCCATGGGTAACAAGAGCACTGGCCCCCTCAAAGGTCTCGATGCTGGGACTCCTCAGAAGGAAGAGGGGTCACTTGGTGTTGGTGGTCCAGGTAAAGCATCTCATACTTTATTCACTGTCACTGTCATCCGTTTAACCAGGTGAGAGAGCTCTGGTTTTGTTGCGTCATCTCGCACTATGGAATGTTTCAGTGTAATAAACAGTATATAAATATATATAGACCAAACATTATAAATGTTTTCACACTGGGCTGCTTGGTTAAAGTTTTATAGAATGTAAATCACTATTACTAATGGTGACTCACTTGCTATGCTGACATTGACAGCTTGTTTTATCACAGGCCTGCTTGGCTAATCAAGGAGGCACACACACACACACACACACACACACACACACACAATTACTATTACTAATAATGAATTACTACTAATTTGCATTAGTCTGTCATTCTGTGTACAACAAAAAAGCGCAATTTTCTATTTGTACATAGATGAAGATTAAGCCAAAAATGTAGGATCTCTCCAGTATGGCGTTTAGCTGTGTGTATTTGCTGTTGTTTTTTCTCTAGGTGGGGCCAGTGAAGGGTCTCCGGGCCCCAGCCGAGAGTTATTGTCCTCCCTGCAGTCCCTGGGAGAAGAGAGCGACTACACACTGCTCCCACAGTCTCTACACCAGGTGTGTGTGTGTGTGTGTGTGTGTGTGTGTGTGTGTGTGTGTGAAATACATTGGCTAAAGACGGTCCTGTATGAACTATATACTGTATACAGGACAAGACAGGCAGTGCTAGCCATGCAGTTAGCATGCTACGTCACACATGTAAACACATTCATATAAGCTGTGTCATGGTCAGTGTCTCTCAAATCCAGTAGGTAAACCACTTTGACATGGAGGTCCATATATGACATGGAGGTCATACTGTATTTAAAAGAACGCCTTACATATTGTTGGATGAAAAAAATCTTTGTCTTTGAATATGCAAGAGGTTGGTGCAATTTGGTTTTCCTGAAATTGTTTGAGGGAAATTGCAATGTAATGTAATGTTGACATTCCTCAGGATGTTAAGGCAGTTTTTCTTGTGCAAAGAGGGCATGCAAAGACATTGTTGTTGCATTTTGCAGGCAAATATATTGAATTTGTTAGTGTTCCCATCAATTACTTCTATCAATATTAGATATTCTATTGACAAATTTATTGAATTTAATTAAATTGACATTTCAGTACAAAGAACTCAATTGCACATAATCAATGACAATTTAACATTTCTTGTAAATACCATACTTTAACTGTATAATAGAAATATACAGGTTCATGTAATTTACGAAGTACAGAAGGATGGGTGAAAAACATTGATATGATAATAATAATAATATGAATAAAAACTCTTATTTTGTATGCAGTTGATAATAGATCAAATTCTGTTGTTCAGACCTTGCTGAATCCCCCGACAAGTTTATTTCTGAAGTGGTTTTGCTTGTGTAATCATCTGAAATACAGATGTTCATCAACCTTCTAATTCCACTTGAGATGTTTCTGTCATTGGATAGATAGATAGAACTCAAACAGTTGTTAACACAGTCCAAAATCCTTATCTCCTTATTTTCAGATCTGAGGATTTTGTGTATAAAAAAGAGAAAAGATTAAAAAAAGGTTGTTTTCTCTTCATTTACCAAAGTAACCCATGGCCAATGACAGTCAAAGCATACTTCAGACCACACCACAATAGAGATGTATGTTAGTGTCTTTCTGACTTTAGCTTTGGAAAACTCAATTGCGCACCACCACCACCATGTACTAAGCCATGCATGGAATATGAGCCGTGGCGTAATACCCTGTTAGAGTCGAGACAGGCTCCCTAATCTGGGTTGTAAGTGGTTGCATGTGACTTCATATAGGGCATATGAATGTCTCCCTAGCCTTCATGTGACTTTCCTTCCTGAGAGGATTTCGTGTATCTCAAACAAAGTTATCTTTGCTTGAGCAGATTCATTTGTTTCTTTCTCCAATAACAGGCCACTCTCGGACTTTGCCCTTTGTTTTGAGTTGTAGATTACCTCTAGGTCATTCTGCGTTTACATTCATTATTTTACTGACAAACACAAAAGGACGTTGTATCTGTAAATCAGTGCGAATCACTGTCTGTCCTTCCAGGTTGCAGAGGCCTACTCGCTCAAAGAAGATTGTATCCTTTCAAGAACTGCACAACATTTCCTCTGGCATGTCTGTGATGACACTTCTTATGTGATTTGTGATTTGCAATGTTCTGTGATCGTTGTTGTGTTCTGTCTGTGCTGGTTCTACAGCTGGGCATTCCTCTGGTAGAGGTTTTATGAGAGGAGGTTTCCATTTTGTGTCCTTGAACATATCAAACCTCTTTTATCTGTGTTTCAGCTTTTTGCCCTGTCTTGTATATTTCTCTCCCTGTTAAATCTGTCTGTCTAACTCTTCATAACCACATTTATGTGTATCTGCACATCCTATTATGACAGGACAGGACAGGACAGTCCATCATTTTTGTCCATGAAGCCCCTTGTGGTTGGAACACGTATTACAGGTTGTGTTTCTCCGCCTTGGCTGAGAACCCGAGGGGCTTGTGGTAGTTTCTTCTTGCTCGGCTTCGCTGGGTGTTCTGTTGCTGTGCCAGCTTACACTGTTGCCTTGGCAACTGTCCTGCGACAGTGAGTGCGACAATGTGTGCATGTGTGTGCATGACTGAGTGAGATTGAATGATTGGTTGGAAAGAGTCAAAGATCTTAAAGTGGTAGAGGATGATAAGACACAATAGAACAGAGTGAGGGAAATGTGAAATGGTTTTCAGACATATGGGGGCGTCTGGGAATTTCAAGCACTTTTGCCTAACTTCAGTGGGTGGAGATTTTACTTTACATTCTTAAATACAATTATTATTTATATTTCTTCAGCAGTTAGCAAAAATAAAACACAATGAAAAAAATACGAGTTGTTTTATTACATACAACAAAACAAAAACAAAATAAATAGACAGAGAGAGAGAAATGTATGGTGGTTTTGAAAATATTCTTTATCTGAATTTATGGCAGCAACATCCCATTTACTGTAAGAAACTATTCACAATCTGGCAGTTTCAGCAAAACATTTTAGCCTAAGCAGTTTTGCAATGAATTTGCCTGGAGATGCTTATTACTGTAAGATGGTAGCAATGTTTCAGATCCTTCTGTTTTTAGATGCAGGTATATTTAAACAGAGCCATTGTGTTACTTCCTGTGTGTTATTGTTCATGATGCATACATATAGTTCCTGTCTTGTTTCTCAGGATGTTTCAGTTGACAGGGCTTGTGCCTTGCTTAGGGGTTGACCAGACGTGAAGGGTTTTACACCTATAGCTTTCTCATAACGGAACCATTTGCTTGGTCATAATTTGTGTCCGCTATGTGTTAATATTTGTGATGATGTGTTTAACCGTTAACCTTTTAAACATTTTCATTTCCTATTCTTAGTGGTGCACAGCAACTCTTGAATCATTGATAAACATACAGTGTAAAAAGTGTAAAAAAAATGAGCTTATGATTCGTGTGAATTCATTAAAATCGCAAAGATTCCAAGCTAAATGTTTTTTTTTGTGCAATTCTTTCGTTATCAGTGGATGTGTTTCTACATGTTACTGTCCTTAACTGCAATCATAACCAGACCAGTGGGCAATTCAGTTCCTACAGCTGGAGAAGCTTTACCACGAACGCCTGTTGTCCAACCTTGCTGCCATTCAGGAGAAGTGGGGTAATACATTAATATTCATCTGTGACTACCATACACAATATTCCAAAAAGTCTGATTGTAGGAACATTTGTAAGAGCATTTGCTTACTTAGTGAGATAAAGTGCAGGTGTTTCTTCTGTGTAGCCCTTAAAGGCCCAGGCATACTTTCCGCGTCTGCGGAGGTCTGCGTACTGTGAGCGTGACGTAAATATTGTCACACGTGCTGTCAGCGCACTTACAAAATGTTCTGTTTGCGCGGACATGTGCGCATTGACTGGGCCTTAACACACGCTAACATATAGCTAATGTACTGTGTGTGTGTGTTTGTGTGTGTGTGCGTGTGTGTGCGTGCGTGTGTGTGTTTGTGTGTGTGCATGTGTGTGTGTGTGTGTGTGTGTGTGTGCGTGCGTGCATGTGTGCGTGCGCTGGATGTGTTCTCAGAGGGCCAGTGGCAGGAGAGAACGAGTGAGACTGACAGCGTCAGTCAAGAACACTTAGTAAGCCTCAGCCAAATCTGCAAGACACACCACAGGTAAGCTAGAATGGAGGTGGTATCATTGATCTATTATAAAATATCTATTATCAAATATATCACACAGGGCATGCGATAAGATAATCTGGTTTTAATCAAATGTTTTTCCCAGGCCTTTGCTCGAGTTAACAGAGTAGACACAGGTAGACAGGTTTTGGTCTCGGACAATTCCCGACTCCTGTCAACTGTGTCCGGCAGAAACATTTTAGCTTTTGCAGAGTCCAGTGCAACTTTGTCATTTTCACCATAATGAACTGCTAACATTGTTTCCTGACCATTGGAATACTGCACCTAGCCAAACAATCGATGATGTACTAACAATACATCTGTAGTGTGCATTGTTATGGAAATGAACCAAAAAATACAGCCGGATCAGTTGTCTAGCTCCGCCCATGTCTTGTCTCCCTCGGCATGTTTAGATATATGATGTAGGCAGCGTTCAGCTGCAAACCACATGCCAGCCCCCACTTTCAGGGCTTTAAATGCAGAAACACCAGCCGTGACCATATGACCTTCAACACTCTCTCTCTCTCTCTGTATATCTGCCTCAACTCATTTTCATGTACATTCTTTTTTTGTTTCAATCCATTCATCTGGACATCAGGCCATCCATCAAGATACAAAAGGTAAGCTGCACCTTGTGGTAGACCAGCAATAACATTGTCCATTTTGAACACAGGTAACAGTGTGTGCACTGTGTTGATTCATACAGAGTATGCCAAACAAATTGCAGGAGGACATCCACACCAGAGGGGGGCAGTGTGACGAGAATGACCGCCCTATAACAGCCAACAAAGGTGACACAGAAAGTAGCTATAAAGCCTTTTTTTTTAATCGCCTCCCCCACAGCCAGCCGCAGCCTTCATGGACTATGTTTGTTTCCTAGCTAGGTGCTTTAACAATATTGAGGAGTGTATCTTTAATAATGAACCAAACTAAAACGTCTTGCCTTATCTGTGTGTGTTCCAGTCATCCAGACTGGAGTGACACCCTCGGCAGACATAGTGTCAGAGGGTACGGAACCATCCTCAGAACAACCACATCGCCCCCTGGTGGATGCGGAGGAGGAGGATGACAGTGGTGAGGAAGATGTATATGAGGAAGGACAGGAAGTTGATGAGGAGGTGGAGGAGGAGGAGGAGGAGGAGGCGGAGGAGATGCCGGAGGGCACCCCAGAGGAGGAGGAGGTGAATGTGGAGTGGCCAGCCGGAGTCCCGCAGGCCTCCGCCAAAGACCTGGTGAAGCTGTCCCACGCCCAGGGGGTAGGTGTCTGTCTGCCTGCCTTCTGTCTTCTGTCTGTCTGTCTGTCTGTCTGTTCTGATGCCTGTTTGTCTGTCTGCCTGCCTTCTGTCTGTCTGTATGTCTACCTGTCTGCCTGCCTTCTGTCTTCTATCTGTCTACCTGTCTGTCTGTCTGCCTGCCTTCTGTCTTCTGTCTGTCTGTCTGCCTGTCTGTCTGTTCTGATGCCTGTTTGTCTGTCTGCCTGCCTTCTGTCTGTCTGTCTACCTGTCTGTCTGCCTGCCTTCTGTCTTCTGTCTGTCTGTCTGTCTGTCTGTCTGTTCTGATGCCTGTTTGTCTGTCTCCCTGCCTTCTGTCTGTCTGTCTGCCTGCCTGCCTTCTGTCTATCTATCTATCTATCTATCTATCTATCTATCTATCTATCTATCTACATCTGTCAGTCTACCTGTCTGTCTGTATGCCTATCGATCTATCCATCTACCTATATTTGTTTGTCTATCTGTCTGTTTATCTGTCTGCCTGCCTGTCTGCCTGCCTGCCTGCCTGCCTGCAGTATCTATCTACATTTATTGAACAACACTATTATTGAACTAGACTACTCCAGCTGTATGTGTGTACACTTCCTTAGCCACGCCCTTCCTATGGTCCCACACCCTTCCTATGGTCCCTCAGTGAGATCATTACAAACAGTCCTTATGATTCTACTGGGCCCACACACTGTAACAGGCTTAGCAAATACGCCGAGCCAAATGTGCTGGTTGTTGGATGAGTCCCTTCCCTTGTCCCCCTTTGGCTAAACCCTGGGCTGGAACTGTTCCAAACATGTCTTAACACGCTGAAAACCAAGCCCTATTTTTGGATGAGCATTATGGCTATGTAAGTATAGAGGTTTGCCTACTACTGTAGGTATTGGGTGAGACGTACTTTTGTAACAGATCCAAACTTTGAATGTGTTGTGTTGTTCTAAATTACTTTTTTTGTAACTATAGGAAACAATTTTCAAATAAAATTGAGAGACAAATACTGTAAATATATATATTTTTTTTATAAAAAAGTGGAATGTGAAACCAATAATGTACTTTCTGTGTGCAACCTGGCTTCCATGTCCAGACATCCACTCCAGATGGCCTGGTCTCCATTCTGAAGAGGAGGAGAGCGTCGCTGGACGGCCTGCCCCCATCAGGCCCTGTGGCCAATAAACACAGCGCCAAGCGCAAGGTGCGCTTCAGCGAGCCAGGCGATGGAGTGGAGAATGGTATGCACACACACACGCACACACACACACACACACACACACACACACACACACCTTGCATAACTATGTGAAAAACCAGGGTGGCTAACCCTGGTCCTGGAGAGCCACTGTCCTGCATGTTTTAGATGTCTCCCTGCTCCAACACAGCTGATTCTAACGAATGGCTCGTTAGAAGCCTGATAACGACCCATTCATTAGAATCAGGTGTTCATGTGCTGTTGAAATGTATACAGTAAATACTGTATACTGTAAATATGGCTGGCAGGCTGCACATATACTGTATATATGTGTGTGTAGCAGCCTTGTGCATTATCGATCATTGTCATCAAAACGTAAGCCTAGTTCATATTAGAACATACATATTACACTATATTTATATGTTATATTGAGAACATGCATGCATTGTGACTAGCCTGTTGGTAGAAAATTATACAAGGACTGATGGCAATAATCATCGACGTACACATTTACTTTTTAGAGATAGATTTGTTTACAGTAGTTATACATTGTGTTATGTGTGAATAGTTTTGAGAAATGGACACGCTGGTTTGCAAATGTTACAATACTGTCTTTTATTTTGTGGTAAGTGTTGTGTGTTTTCTTTGTGAATAACAGTGACACTATCAGTGTTGGGCAGTAGTGTCGCTACAAGTAGTGACGCTACTAGTTAAACTACAATTATGAGTAGCGTGGCGGTAGCGGCGCTGTTTTCTGAATC
>JAOEGT010103173.1:0-13018 GCA_025447795.1 Speoplatyrhinus poulsoni
GGGTAGTTAATTTGTTGGCATGTTTATTTTGCCCCCTCCCCCGTCTCAGCATGATGTCACCGCCAGTGGCCCCGCCTCCTCCTTTCCCCTCCTCCCTGCCATTGGTCAGGGAGCGGAGGAAGGTGGAAAAGCTGCTGTGCCCAGCCTCATTCAGCTCTCCGGCTCTTCCAAGGAGTAGCTGTGCCGTAGTTTGCCGTTAGCAAAGACTTTACTGTTTGGCATGCGCGAGCGAGCTAAGGTGTGTGTGTGTGTGTGTGTGTGTGTGAATGACCGCTCTGACTGACACTTTCAGGAGCTACTGAGAAGACACTGCTAGTCAGGTAAGTGTCATTGAGGCTGTGTGTGTGTGTGTGTGTGTGTGTGTGTTGTAAACGTAAGTCAGCAGGACAGGGCAGCATCGTGACTGTTTACAGTAAATACAAGTAAAGTAACTGTAGGAGCTCCGATCTGGCATTGCATTACAGTACTTACAGTACTAGCATGTATATCAATGGACTTTTTTGACTCTGTTAAACCTGCAAGCGTATTTGTTGGGCTGTTCTATTCGGGCGTGTGTCTGTGGAATGTGTGTGTGTGTGGGGGGGGGCATGTTTCACGGGTCGTCATTAGCACCAGGAAAGACACGGAAGGCATCAAGTTATATACTATAGGGAAGTCAAGAGGATATATAACAGTGTCGTATTACTGCGATATTTGATTCCATGCCTCAGGTCCGACTGTTGTGGAAATGGGTTGTTTGCATTGTGTGTGTGTGTGTGTGTGTGTGAGAGGGAGACCTTTAGTCTTAATCACACCGAAGTTGTAAAGATTTATTGCTGCTATTTGTCATGCATTGAGAACTGTATAAAGCTTTGAGGTGTTTACATACAATGATACATGCAAAAGATAATGTCAACGGTCCAGAACCTCCATACTGTAGGCGTCCGCTGTAAACAACAACTCTAGCTGAAACGGCACATAGCATTCGTTACGCTGACATTCTGCCTCAAACACTGTCGGCTAGCTGCCCGTTCTCTGTGCATGCCGAACAAACACAGCCCCTGGCTCTGTAAATGGGAACACAAACAAAGTGGTGCAGACCGCACCACACAACACTTTCCCAGCCTTCGCAATGGTGTTCAATGTGTGGGGCAGAGCTTCTGAGGAAGCACCCTTTATTGCATTGGAAGGAAGAGGTGTTCTTGTTTAGATTTCTCCAGATTTACTGACTATAGCTTTAACACAATTGTGGACTATAGGAGTAGCCTGGCTTCGCCCCAATATTTCCCTCAGCAAAAAAAGTTCTTATAATCTTACAGCCACCCTGCTGGCGGACCAATCAAGGTGGGTTGGTGAGATGATAAATGGTGGTAGAGCTAGATGAGGCGATCAAAGCCGTTGTAGCAACGGCGATTGGTTCAGCTCTGTCCAATAGTTTCAAAATGAACCAGAGGTCTACGCCCAGGAGACAATGACGACTGTGAATATGGTCTGGCTACACCAGGCTACTATAGGGGTATACGGTTACTGTATATGGTCCTCCGTCATTCCACAGGACGGGGCACTCTCTCTGGGACTGTGTGTCACTGCTCCATGCTGGGGTACAGTTGGCATCACGTCAGCGGCCATTACAACAGCAGGCGTCGCCGTGGCGCCCCAGTAAGGCCACTTTACGGGCTTGTTGTTTCAACCGCTTTCATTTAATAAAATGGCTTCCATCAAGGAGGGCTGGCTTCCATAGTTTTATAACATCTGTTTTTCTTTTTCTCTTCCTCCTCCTCCACACTTGGCCTGTGCGTCTCCCTTTTCCCTCCCCACTCCCTCTGTCGACATCATCTCTCTCTCTCTCTCTCTCTCTCTCTCTCTCTCTCCGATGAGGTAATGATGGAACATACTATGCAGCCATGGCTCTCTCTTCATCTGGACTGTATGTACTGTATGCGCACTACAGTATGTATTAGAGAGAGAGACTATAAAGCACACCTAAAAACAGACAGTGCTGTACAGAGTATAGTTACTGTACAGAGTATAGTTACTGTACAGAGTAATGCAACTGTCAACAAACCAATGCAGTGATTCCACAACACTGACGAACATGGAACAGACGGGGTGATTTAGCACAGTGCACCCAAAAGTCTAATGAATAAAGATCGAGACTTAAATGCCGAGGAAGGGTATTCCACGGTCTCGGAAAGAGAGTGAAAGTGACAGAAAATTCACCCTTAGTTCTCTCATCTAATTATGTGTCCATTTGTCCTGTGTGTAGTTGTGTCTGCACGTCTCTTTTGTGTGTGCGCGTGCGTGAAGTGTTTCTCGTAGCTCACTGTACTTTGCTCTGTTGTATTTAGATCGTTTTCTTTCCCCTCTCTCTCTCTCTCTCTCTCTCTAGCTTCCTCAATATGGTGGTCTCTCTCTCTGCCTTCCTCTGTGTGTGTGTGTGTGCGCGCGCGCTCGTGTGTTACACTGTAACACTGCCCCGTCCCAGTTTCCCAGGCAGCAGATGTAGATTAGGGCAGGAGTTCTTGGAACACTACAGCGCTCTGTTTCCTCGTGTTGCTGTGATTGGTCCTTCCTCCCGCTCAGATTCCTCATGATTGGACATGTGAGCTGTTTTTATAACAGCAGCCAGGTCAAAACATGACTCATGTAATATTGTACATGAAGCTGTGTGTGTGAAAAAGAGTTGTGCAATTCGTCTGAGGGCTACATATTTATTTGTCTGTATTTATTGCGGTTGATAATTGGTGTGTGTGTGTGTGTGTGTGTGTGTGTGTGTGTGTGTGTGTGTGCAGCTTAATAACAGGTGATGAAATTTAGGAGGGACCTTTTTGGTGTGTGTGTGTGTCTGTGTGTCTGTCTGTGTGTGTGTGTGTGTGTGTCTGTCTGTCTGTCTGTGTGTGGCAGAACTGTAGAGTTTCCCAATCAAATCCAAAGCCTGTTGGTTTCAACAGAAGCCAAACAATTTGTGCGCACGCTCTTGCATGTGCACATGCACACGTGCGTTGGCCAACTCGTACAGTATGTAGGCCATGTTGGGCTCCTCAGCTGTGAAAACCAAAGACCTTCCTCATATCTGCTGTGTGTGTGTGTGTACCAAACACACAGTATAGTACATGCTGTGAGTACACCTACAAGTACAGTACAATACAATATGTACTTGTATGTAGGTAGGCACCCAGTATATATACTGTACAGTACAGTATATATAATTGCATACACCTACATATAAATACAGTACGTCAGGCTGATTCATGGCTGAACATCCAAATCAACTTATCAGTGACACCAGGAACATCCATCTGATATGCTGGATGCTAATTGTCGTCTGTCTGTCTGTCTGTCTGTCTGTCTGTCTGTCTGTGTACCTACGCTGAAGTCCCACATTTAAGGGGAACTACTTTATTTAGTTACGGTTTGCCTATAGCTAGCATGTACTTTAGACTTAAAGGAACAAGCCAACATTTTCAGTACCGTATGCCGTATAGCGCCCCCGTACACACAAAAGACTCCCCTGATTTGCCACTGCACACTGGTGGTTTTTGACAACAGTTTGGGGTGAATTACAAGGAGGGCATGGATGAGCTTAGACTAAATGCATGTGTGACACAGTCACGCTCCGAGCTTTTAGATGAGAGGGGCAAACTTATCCATATCCTTTTTACGATGTCAATTTGCAAAAGGGGGAACAACTTTTATATACGTTGCAGTGTTGGAACTGAGTTGGAAGTGGCAGACATCTTGATGTTGTGTTCTTATTTTTTTCTCTTCTGACAAAGCATCACATCCTTTTATGAGCGTCAAGTCAGCAGCTAACTTGGCTCAGGACAACAGAGCTCTCACCGGCTCTATTACGTAGAAAGCCTGTCTTTGTCTTGGTTTACATATTTCCCTCCACACACCTCCTCTCTCTTCTAAACTGGCCTTTTCTGACCCCCCCCCCACCTTCATTCTATTTCTGTGTCTCTGAATTACTTCCACGAGTCTCTTATTTCACCCACATACTATATTAACGATATATGAGATGCAGTACATACTGTATCAATCTATCATGTGTTTGTGAAATGATTCTACTCCTTGTTGTATACTTCTGCATTCTGCACTCGTATCTTACAAACGTCCTCATTTTACACAGACGTTTCTCCCTTAAAAAAAACAAAAAGTTAATAAATATATATATACACATTTATTTAAAAAAAATGTTTTACATGCCTTACCTTGTTGGCTATTTGGTTGAAGTGGCAGGATAGGTCAGAGACTATTGGGTTTATTTTCCCCAAGAGAGCAACATCTTCCCTATACTATACAAATGACCACACAACTAGAAAAACTCATATTTTTATGACAGAGGATCTTATAAAATGATAACATTTTACAATAGGGGATCTTTTCAACTATAATCTTTACGATGGAGGATCTTTTAAAACTACTATTTTACAATGGTGAAAAGTGATAGTGCATTTACTGTTGCATCATTGGTGCATCATTACACAATTTCAAGGTGTATTCTTCTGTTTTATCAAGGCTACATTCCTATATGCACAGTGTCTGATCAGAATGTGCCTTATTGCTTTGCACAAACGATACACCAACTGTAACTGTTGGAGGTGAACACGACTGCCAATAGTGTTCACGTGCGCTTGCATTTAACCTTCCTCCCCCCTCTCTCCCCCCTTTCTTGGGTTCCAGGTTTAGTTGATCTTGCTTCTGGGAACGACTTTTAGGCTACCATTTTTAGAGAGTTTCTTATATGGGCCACCAGTAGCAAAACAATTATTTAATCAGGCTGGAAACCTAATAGGTCTTTGTACAGTAGTAGGTGTTTTTGTTCGATCATTCAGGATTTCATTTAAGTTGCTTGTCACCTTTTTATTTGAGTGCTGTAAAAGCATGATCAATACTGGAAATAAAGAAGAAATCCACATTTATTTTGTCTTCTAAGGGAACCTTTTGTCACTGGAGCACGTTTGGACTTGTCCCGCAAGAATAAAGTACTGACAAGGGATGACCACTGTCAAGGACTTGTATGAACTGAGCTGGTGAAACTTTGGATAAAACTTTGGGGGCCGAAAGGTTGGAAATGCCGTCTGTTCGATTGGTGTAGCAAATGCTAATGAGGCTCAGAGATTCTTTATCAAAGGAAGAAAATAATTGCTTCATGGGTAATGGACTTGTTTTTCCTAATGAGTTGGACCCTCGGTGGGACATCAATCCAAAATGAACTGAAACTGAATTGCTGAGCTTATTCTTAAACTCTGGTAGCGGTGACTGTTGCTGGATGTTGCAGATGGCAAGACTTTATATAGGGTGTGTGTTGAATTGTTGAATAAAACCAAACCCTGTAGTAGAACTGATACACCTTGGAGAAATCATGTTTAGGCTGAACTGAACTGAGCCTGCGTGGAGTATGCTGTTTAAACCACCATTGACAAACAATACATGGGAGATTTCTTTGAGATTTCATTGCCGCGTGCTCGATGGTATTATAGCATTTATATATATAATTTATTTCTGTCTTCAATTCTGATGTCTAAGATAAGTGTTGTTTTTGTGGTGTGAGAGAAACTATTTTTCATGATTTCTTATATTGTTCAAGGTCGGTCCCTCTTTAAACTGAACTTGGTTGTTTAATAATCTGTTTTTTACCTTTGGGGTCTACTCAGGGGCGATCAGGGGCGTCTGGGGGCCCAAGGCAAAGAGGTGAATGGGGGCCTTTACACCCACCATGTCCGCATCCCCGCATAGGCTACATTAACATATAATAACACATTAACATAGGCTACATTAAAATAAAGTCTTCATTAATAGTGCAGCAAATAGTCCCTATTAGGCCTAGGGTTAGGCCTAATGCTATATATCTTATTTGAGCAGCTCCTTTCTTCACTACTTCATAGCATTCAGCGTCACTTTAGAGTGTTTGGCCAGTGCACATTGGTGATGTCATCACAGCTATGGTACCTGCTGTGGTGGTGATGCTGGTACTATTATAGGAAGGTGCTGGTGATATACTGTGGGGATTTTATTGCTTGATTGCCAGGGTGATACTGTAGATCATCTTCCTCATTTTGAGCAGTGCATGATGAAGTTTTCTTGGTGGAACTGCTGGAAATAAGTATAACAGTATTACTTAATTAATCATAATAATAATGCTTAAATATAGCCGCATGACAATGATCGGGGTCCAAGCATGCTCTGAGTTTGAGGACCCTTGAAGAGAAAATGCTAACAGAAGTTGTAGTAAAGATTTCATAGCAAGAACCCTTTCTTGCTATGAAATCTTTCATACTTCACTCGAACTAGAAACTTTACGAGAATGGCTAGAAGTTATAGTTTGATCGTTAGATGAATCAGAGATCCATGGGGACTCTACTAGTGGGGATTTTGAATGGGTTGTTGCAGTAGGCTACTGCGCATTGACGCTGATGCTCAAAGGGCGTTCAGTGCCGTTCATGTCGTTGTTCAGTGGCTGTCAGGGGCCCCAAGCACTTGCCTGCCTTGCCTGTCATATCCCGACGCCTCTGGTTACACTATGATAGATAAATAAATAAATATAAAATCTAGACTGATCTCACAGTGGAACTCTAATGAGAAGCTCATAGGCTGGCCTGGATCTGAGTATTAGACTTTGATATCTTGTAAATGTTGAAGAATTGGTTCATCATGTTCCTGTTTGGACAGGTAAAGCTAGCTATTTAGTAGAAACAGGAACGTGGATGGCGATGACAACTGTGGTTATCATTTTTAAATGTTAAATCAGAACTCGGGTTAAACTGGGCCATGTAATCCATCTTTATTCAAAAATGGATTACCTAGAAATATTTTAATTAAATATGGGATTATGAAAATGCGTTTTGCCTGCCACGGTAACATTATATTTTCTTTAGGAATTAATTAATTTACTTTCTGTTGTGCATCTTGTAATTTGATGTTTTAGATTGAATAAATGTGTGAATTAAAATTCTCTATTCCCCCTCCCCCCCCTCTCTCTAGGCATTGTGTATCAATGTGCAGTGCAGTGACGTGCTGGAGACGCTGAGTCTGGTGTTCTGCGGCGCCGATGTCAATTGCTCCACCGGCATGGCTGACTGCCCCTCCCCTCTCTCGCTGGCCAACGCCCACTCCCAAAACCTTCAGGCCGAATTCATCAGCCTAAACCTCAACACGGGTACTACATGGTGCTTTAGAAGTGCTTTATGACACTAGCCTGATGGTGTAACCAGACCATATTCACTTGGTGAATAAGATTTGGCCGCGCTCCATTGGGAGAGTGTTTGCAGTCTCCTATTTGGAGTAGACCTCTGTTAATTTTGGAACTGTTGGAACAGCGCTGAACCAATCAACATTGCTACAACTGTTTTGATAGATCTAGCTCTATTACACAATTTAGAAACAAGCTTGACTTCAACGTCATCCCACTAACCCTAACTCTGTCAGTGAAAAGCAATTGAGCTCTAGAGCAGCAGTCGGGCAGAGCCAGGCTATTATGCCCTAATAATTACAATATCGGCGAGCTACGCCTGACTAAGCGCCCAGCATATTAACGTGTTGTTTTTATTTCATATCCCATCACATTTGTTGTCATGGTGCTGCGCCTGTCAGTTCTTGTGACAGAATATGTGTGGAATTGTATTCCATGCAGCCTGACAGTACTTGCTTCTAGCCGGTATAGTGAGTTTAGTGTTTCTATCCCCACTGTTTTTCTTGCAGAGCTGCCTTGCTCAGAGGTGGGCAGGGTTATGGAGGCGGTGCATTACTCAACCTCGCCCTCTGTCACTCATAATGGCTTCCTGTTCAAGACCGGGTCCATGGCCCGGCACGCCACTGAACGCAAGGCCCGCGAGGGTACGCCTGTAGGGCACACACACACACACACAGTCACTATAACACACACATGCATACACACACACACACACACACACACAGTCACTATAACACACACACACTGTCTCTGTAACATGGTCTACCACTGGGTCTGGTGCAGAGTTCAGCCGTCGCTGGTGTACCCTGAACGATGGCTGCTTCAGCTACTACGAGAGCGACAAGAACTCCAATCCTAATGGAACCCTGAAGGTCGCGGAGGTCGTCTGTTTGGTCGTCAACCTGCCTGAGAAACACGGGTAATATGTCGTATGTTGGCGGCAACACGCCTGTTGAAAATAACAGTTTGACATATTATGAGGGCCTTTCACCATTTGACATTGACCATGTTCCATTGACCTACCTAATTATCAATTAAAACCCTACATGTAGTAGGTTTTTAATTGAGCATTACAATTGACCTCAATTGACTTTAATTTTTATTGCACACAAAGTTATTAATATCTGAATTCCTAGTCATCAACCTCATCCTTCCCCGCCTCCAGATATGACCACACCTTTGAGCTGTACTCTGACTCTGAGCGCCTCTACCTCTTTGGCACTGACGACCCCGACAGTCACAAGGAATGGGTCAAGTCCATCGCCAAGGTAACCTGCAGTTTGCGTAATGTGGCGCTGTCAGCACATTCATTTGTATGGCACGCCTCCAGGTACACCAAAGTCCTTAGAGGCAAGTCTCGCCACTCAGCAGCCATCTTTGAAGCACCTCAGGGCAGTTATTAGGAACACTATATTGACATGACATTCAAATCTGATGAAAACTGTTAAAAACATTTGGTGACTTTGGCCCAAAATATGGTTTAACCCTCTGAACCCGAGATCCGCGCCAGCGTGGACTTCGCATCGGCCTATATTTCGTATCATATCTTCAGAACGGTAAATGCTAGAAGCTCAGGGTTTCTTAATAATCCCGACATTCCGCTGAAGATATTGGTATATAGCTTGTGTTTTTATCTATAGGAGCGTCTCTACAACACTGCAACAAAGTCGGACATTAAATATGCCCTGCATAATTGATTCTCGCATGTTTCTATTCATGTAATATCTTCTGAACAGTAACAGGTATAAACTCACAGATAGAAACTCAGTTTTTTCCCTCATAATCCAGACACTCTGCTGAAGAGATCGACATATGGCTTGTGTTATTCCACATAACAGGGACTTTGCAACACCACCGCCAAGTCGCGCATATAATTGCAACTGTAATAGTCTTTTATCAAATGAGCCAATGAATCAAATCAAGATACACGCATGTGTAGCCTTGTAATATGTCCCCTGGACACATTTTTGTGTGTGTGTGTGTGTGTGTGTGTGAGAAATTGCCCATATGATTAAGAAGGGACACTTTTCCTTTTCAGGCCATGATCCCAGCCAATGCCGAGCCTTTATTGTGGCTGGGCTTTGAGAGGATTGGCCGGCTGAAGTATAAAGATGGCTTGAATCTGCAGACGGCCAAGAACGGATGGTTTGCCCTGGTAGGATCCACGCTGCACGCCTACCTAGAGGGCAACGAGGGAGAAGAGATTCACCTTCGCAAACTACTGGAACTCTGTGAGTTACGACGTTGTGCAAGTCAAGTCACATGCGTCTTATCGAAGACGTGGGCTTTTATTCGGCACTGAGTTACAGTATCGATTGACACATCCTCTATGGCGCACCCATGCCCATTTCGGCACAAGCGTTGTCGTGGCCAGCAGGGAAATTTGCGTACACTTCTGAGGGACTTTGTTTTGATACAAGCTAAAGTTGTGCAAGCATTCTCGAGAACGACTGAGCCGGCCTTTAAATGACATTTCACGTTCATGCAGTGCCACAGGTCAGGGTGCTCTATGTCTGTGTGGCTCACCTGGGTAATGTAACCAGCTGTGTCTGTGTCCCACAGCGGTCCAACAAGACAATGAAGTGCTAGTTCTGGTGGAGAGAGGCAGGTAAATGGCGTGAGAGAGGGTTACTGCTTGGCCACATTTGGTCGCACTGCCTTTACAGTAGGCTTTGATTACGGCTCGCATTCACTGAAGCTCTGTCTGTCTGTCTGTCTGTCCAGGACCTTGTACATGGAGGGGGAGAGGAAGCTGGACTTCATGAGCTGGTGTGTGGCCATCCAAGCGGCAGCAGGCAGCGGTGGCGACACCCTGAGCCAGCAGCAGTTGACGGACACAGACATACCGGTCATAGTGCAGAGCTGTATAGACTACATCACGCAGTATGGTGAGAGAGATCTGTACACACACACACACACACACACACACACACACACACACACCGGGGTTGTGTTCTAGTCAGGCGTACATGGGTACGTTTGGAAACGGTGACGCAGACGCGCCGCGTTAGCATTCCTGATTCCGGATTCTTATCAGTATGTCGCCGTATGTACTTTGCGACGACTCCCGATGTTTTCTGTTGCCATGACGCCCTATATTCAAGGGCTACTTTCAGTATAAGTTCCACCTCATTGTCGCTCCACGAAAATATATCTCTCTTTCGCAATAAATGTTCTTCAACTGGACAAACCGACAAACTGATTTCCGTTTACGCCCACACATGCATGCCCAGTGTGTACCTGACCTGCCAACATGCCACTTCCAGGCATGTTAATAAGGGCAGAGATTCAAGCTAACAAGCTTATTAGAACAGATGCTAATAAGCTAAAACACTTTTGTTTTGAAATCCCTTTTTAAAAAAATAAAATGCGTTAATGTAGATGTAGTATAAGAATGCTGTAGATGTAGTATGAGTGAGCTGTATTGACCACATCACGCAGTACGGTGAGAGAGAGTTTTGTTAGACGTGTGCAGTTACACGCAAATAGACTTATTGCTTTCTCATTCACATTTTTGCGTGTTAGTTTTGACTAACACGCATGGTAATGGTAATTTTAAATCAAATAAACAATAAAACCAAACCAAAAACTAAATATGAAACAAGATATTACAATTACAGTAGACTTACTGATATACTACTGTGTCAATGTACTGCTATAATGGAAGTTGAATGGTGATGGCAGTATGCTTCTGACCTTTTGCTTGTGACCTCTTAATGTATGTGTGTGTATGTGCGCGCACGTGTCTGTGTGTGTGTGTACACGTGTGTGTCTGTGTGTGCACCCACGCTCGCGTGTGTGTCTATGCGCGTGTGTGTGTGTGTGTGGTTTCATGTGACTAATACCGAGACTACTGGCTGTGGTGGGAGGGGACAACAAACAGCAAGACAACAGAACACATCTGTTCCTCTATCATTCCTGCTCTCTCTCTCTCTCTCTCTCTCTCTCTCTCTTCATTCACTCCCATCCCATGCTTTGGTCTCACTCCCTGTCTCAATCATTTTCTTGTGAAACGGTTTCTGGTTTTTCTGAGTCTTAGTATGTGCGCGTGTGTGCGTGTGTGTGTGTGGGTGTGCGTGTGTCTGTTGTGCGTGTGTGTGTGTGGGTGTGTGTGTGCCTGTTGTGTGCGTGTGTGTGATATGTGGAATGTTGATGTAACTGGTGTGTTTGGAAACTAGGGTGGAACTTAAAGTAGATGTTATCATTTCAACATGTACTGGAAGTATGCTGTTCACTCAATAATAAACTATGGTTCAAGTTCACAATCTGGTTATTGATTCTGATTTTCTGTTTAGCATTTTAAGGTTTGAGACAAGAAGTATAAAAGAGCAATGTTGTATCTTTGCTACTCCACCACCACCATTTCCCCAATGATCACAGCTAAAAAGCATCTGAATCTTAAATACACCAGTATCCGATTACCTAGCGTGTGTCGTTTTTACACTGTGCAACTTCTGTTTATCGCTTGTCTCATTTTACATCCTGTTACCAGTAAAATGCATTGACAAAGGTATGCATCATTACTAGGGATGGCACGATCCAGTTTTTCCAGTCCCGATACAGATACTGGCATTTTGGGTATTGGTATTTGGGATCCCGAGTACCGATCCGATTCCAGTGTTAAATTAAGTTTTAAGTTAAGTTGCAAAGTAAATGACAGTAATGTAAATTTCTATTTTAGGAACTAGATGCATTTTAGAAACCTGCTGCTGATAGTGTGGCCTGGGTAGGTTAGGCATGTCTGACGTTTGACAGTAGACCTACACTTGAACATTCATTTAATCGGATCAGCCCCAAGGATCGGTTACAACTATCCAATTGTCATCGATACCGATCCAGCTATATAAGTCAGTATCGGACCGATTTCCGATCTCAGTATCGTATCGGTGCCGTCCCTAATCATTACTGCCAGTCAGGCTATGTGGGCTATGATGTGACTAAGGCTATGTTCAGTCACCTACTGTATTAGTTTTGCAGTCTCCATTGAGTGCACACCGCCAGGCAAAGCAGCCTGACCATAGCCAATACCATGTGCTGCTATTGCTCATCCACCGTGCATTCCCCTCTGACCTCTGACTGTTGTGCCACCCAGGTATGAAGTCGGAGGGCATCTACCGTAAAAGCGGCGTGAACTCGCGCGTGGCGGCGCAGTGCGACGAGTTCCGGCGTGACGCTCGCAGGGTCCGTCTGAGGGAGGGAGATCACCAGGTGGACGACATCTCCAACACGCTCAAGCGTTTCTTCAGGGAGTCCGCCGAAGGCCTGTTCACCTCCGAGGCCTCCGCCTCATGGCTCAGCACTGCCGGTGAGACGCCGTCTTTACATTCACCTTCAAGGCGAAGGCCGATGTTTTATAGTGCATTGCCAGGACCGTGTACTCCATAAGCGGTTTGATCTGTTGCCCTCTGGTGGTCATTAGGTTCTGTCGTTTTTTTCTGTAATTCCTTCTTCAATATGGCAGTTAACATTGCTGGTTATCCCGTGTAACTCTTTAGTCATTTGCAAATGTTATAACAAATAGTACAAAGGGATATAACCATCCATAACCCTCCATAAAAGACATGTACCGATAACTAAACTGCTACTGGAATATGCACTTCCTACACCAGATTAGCATGGCGCTATACGCATGGTGCTGACATTCTGACATAGCAACAACAAGGATATGGTTTTAATTGATTTCTCTTATATTTCTTTCTTCTGATTCCGATTAATGTTGTATCTCTGTATTTCTGTATTTGTTTATGGGAAGCACAACTGTACTGTCAGGGTTTAATGGCCCTGCCATGCTTCCTGGGGTTTCCCTTCACTCTTTTGCTTGTCTTGTCATTACACACACCTGGT
>JAOEGT010103203.1:0-13016 GCA_025447795.1 Speoplatyrhinus poulsoni
TATCCCCACACCCGCCCGGCACCTCACACCCTGGGCAACTCCAGAGTAGAATAAAGTCCATCCCCTATCCAGGAGAACGGTTCCAACCTCTCCACCACGATAAGGTGATGGTTCCCGGAAAGGATTGTTTGTTTGGATTGATGCTTTTTTTGTGGCGTACAAAATTGTACATTGTGCTTCACGATGACTCCCATTCTTGTGAAACACAATACCGTCTTATAACTAAAGCATTTCTTTGGCTTACTGATTATATAGTTTTTAAAAAATATACTGGCCCAATGTTAATATTCCTCTGAACTCCACAAAAATTACAAAAAATAGTGTTGTAATTACAAAAATGTCACACTAACACAACAATATACTTGTGGGTCATTAGGTGGAAGTAATTTAACCAATGTAGCCAAATAGATTTTTAAGTGCTATTTTAACAAGTAATTAATGTTTGCAGCAGAATATTCATCCTAAATTCTGACACACATAACGTCTGCGCTTATCTCTTCCAGCAGATGTGCATTTGTGGAAATAAGGCTAATGTCTGAATGTTTCCTGAAGATCTACTCTGGTCCCAAGGGAGAGAGACATTTCTCATTTGCATTTTACTCATCAATATCACCAGTTTTACAGGGTTGAACTTGTCTGGGAACACCACGGGCAAGACAGGACAACCTTTCTCTTCATCTTGCAGTGTTCCATTCTTCCAATTGCCTTCTCCAAACATGTCTGCTTGTATTCTTGCTTTTATGTTAACTTTAAGCCTCTTTATCTCTTGCTAAACGACAGCTCACAGTTTTGAGTGTAAATACTATATCGCTCAGCTAGCAATTCTACATATATAAGCATTATGGGAGAGAAATAATATGTAATAATAATATAAAGGCAATATGAAAGAAATGTAATACTCAAAAAAACAAAACAGCCGTGGCCTGTGGCATATTTAAATAAGCTTGAGAAAAGGCTATTTTGTACAGCTTCATTCCCTGACTGACTGACAAGCCTTTTATTCTTCCCCTTGAGGAGGTATGTTGTGCCATCAGTCAGATGCATTATTTGTCTCCGTGTTCCATTAGTGGGGCAGAGATAATGAGACATGGCATCTGAGAGTTCAACAGGCATCACCATGAATCACGAGAACTGTTAAACACAAGTGCTTTGACTTGGCTGAGATGGCCAGACTCTCCCATTACTTTACTATAGACCTATTTTGTATTTTGTAAAAGGCTTATAAATAACTTTCAAATGTCACTACAACATCTGCTCCACAAAGAATAAAGTTATGTTTTGTATTTTTTATTTATTTTATATTTTTGTCTGTCAGTGGTCAATAAATTTACTTATAGTAGGGCACTCTTCAAACACTCACATTGAATACATGCCATGGTTTAACATATTAGTACATATTTTTAACAGATACAGATATCGACATGGTGAGGTTAGTCACAAATAATGAGCAACTTATTTTTTGGGGTCATTAGCAAGACTCAGAGTGACAAGACATTAGCAACATCATATAATATAGCCTACTGTATTTTAGCATTCAACATTCCATTTGATGAGTCAACCTCAAGCTATTTTCCACAACACCTTCCACTCACATTTTTGGTTTTCATACAAAGTTGACAGCCCTAATTGGTTTTGCAGTTTACTCATGCAAATGTGAAAAATTGCTTTATCAAATAGAAAAAAACTCCAGCTGGTGATGTGTTACAATTGATGATTTGGAAGTGTTGCTCTATAGGTTACAATGTTCAAGGTCCATATTATCAAATGCACAAAGAAACATTCACTTAAAGGGGGGAGGGGGGGTATATACAATAATGGTTTTTATTATTTTCATTGCTTTTACCTAGTTTTCCGTTGTTTCTTATTTCTTTTTGTTTAATTTAATTTGTTCCCTTCATACTTTGTTCATATGTTTTTAACTGTAAAGCACGTTGAGTTGCACATTGTGTATGAAAGGTGCTATACAAATAAAGTTTATTATTATATTATTATTATTAGTACAATGCCTTTCAACAATAGCCTGACTCCCAGTGGCTCGATGGCGGGTACACGCTTTTTTGCACTAAACCCCGGGTGCCTCATGCCTCTTATTAGGTTTTATAATAATAATAATATGTTGGTCATATCACAAATGACAATAACTGAATTAAGTGTATGAAACTTTATTTATATAGCACAAATCATACATCAAATGAAACTCCAATAGTAATGTTAAATATATGTTTAGCACAGCTATCAGACTGTGAGGAGCTATTCATTGAAATTGATAGAAAGTGTATTATGGTAGCTTCCAATTGCTTACCTCACCATTAAATATTTAACTATTTAAATTGGATTTAATATTTCTGTTCATTTAGTCACAAACACTACAGTAAATCTGCCACATGTTCTCATCCGGTAAATTCTTGATGTTTTCATGTGGTTTTTATTTTTATTTGTTTACCACAACTGCCTACATTCCTACATTTACCGTGTCTGCTACTGCTATAAGTCTGACTTAAATGTTTCAATCAACCCAGAGGCAAACCTTCACACTTGTCCTCTTCACCCATAAATCATTCAGCTCTGTCCTTGTGGTGTTCTCAGCTAGGTGCGACAACTGGGAATCAAATCAACTTACTTCACATGCCATTAAGTGGAGAGGCTGGGAAACAAATCCACCTGCCCAGTTGTTGCTAACACAATATCCACTCCATCAAACAGGTCCAGTTGGGTTACAATTTAGAAACTAGACAACACATCTTGAGAAAATAAAGATTGATATTGCCGTGATATATCCACTGTTGGCCCTTGATTGCCAATGCACCGTGCAGCAATTGAATGTAGTGCTTACAAAGTGGCCAATTCAAACCACTAAATCTGCTTTGCATAAAGCACACATCTCAGAGAATCTAATACAGCAATCTGCAATACACTGCATTTAAACATTATGGAATCAAGATGTGCACTATATTTCAATGATATTGTGTGTCTTAATAGTAAAGCTATTACAGTTCTGTTGTATACTGTACTTTAACCTTTATTAGTTCAATATGTGTCTGATAAGCACAGCAAACCATTGTTCAGATAGAAATTATACTTATGGGTGGTGTTACAGCACTGCCAAAACCCAGCTCACTGTTAATGTCGCAAAACAAGCTACGAGAGGCTGCAGGAATGTTCATGTTCATGTGAGGAACACGTTCGCTGCTTTCATCCAGCGTTACAAAAACAATTGCTCTGGTTTTAAACTCACACTTCATGCCCCTTCCTGAGCCCGCTCAGGTGCTTTTCAAAACAAAAACGACGCAAAAACAAGGTTATATGAGATAGTATTAGTGCAAAATGCAAGAAGAACACAAGCTGATACCATGATTAAAGGCACCAGACCTGTTTATTTACATAGACCTTAGAGGGAGATGAAGAATTATGTAGCCCTCAACCTCTAATTAGACAATGAACATACCCCCAATAATACTAGGGAGTTATTGTTAAAATGATATAGAGAATCCCCCTTCTGAAACAGCCAGGCTGCAGCAACAGTATTGAAGGGAAAATAATTGGATTACTATGCATGTTATGTTAAATTGTACTGGTATTTGAATTTGAATAAAGCTAGAAAGTATAAACAAAACTCTTTTGGAAATATAAAAACAGAAAAGAATAAAACACATGTTTTATTCACTATTGTTATACTCCTAGTGTTCATGTAGTTCTGGACCTCCAGTTATTGTGCGGTAAATGAACCAGCAAAGCACAGAAATGTGGCAAAGCTTTGCAGCGTTGTCTTAGTTTCGGTACAATGTGCTCCATTACAACTTTCAAACAATGCCTCACAAGGCGTTTTTTTCATGGCACATGGCACATCAATGGATTAAAAACAATCCAGACTTAAAGCTCCACTAAGAAGAATATCTCTAACATATTCCAATGCAGCTGGGATTAATTAACAAATAACGACAAATGTAGATGATACACAGTGCTTTGTAGTGGTTTTGGGTTCAAACCCCGGTGCTGACCTACCTGTAGGCATCCTTGAGCAAGATGCCTAACCCCTAACTGCTCCTGGTGGTTGGTCGCACCCTGCATGGCAGCAATCACCATCAGTGCATGAATGTTTGTGTAAATGGGTGAATGTGAGGCAAGAATACTGTAAAGTGCTTTGGATAAAACGCTATATAAATGTGCCCATTTACAATGACATACACATATATCATACACAGTGTCAGTATCTGTACAGTAGTGTGGATGACATTCATTGATATGCTATACTTACTGGCAATCAATGCAACTTTTGCATTCCCCACAACCCAAAATTCAAAGAGTTGAATTGGTAGTTATGCCCACGAAAGATAGACACTAGTACTGTATACCCTACAATGATTTTAACGTCCCCTGCTATGTCAGCAGACATAATTACATGTGGAGTAAGAGATGCTGGAGAAAAATGTTTGATGTTTGAACTCAGCATTCAAACAAATACACCTCAGTGCCTCCTCTCAGTGCTCTAAGCTCAGAAGCTCTATTTGTGTTCCCATTTACAGTATAACGCCAGAGGTGCGTTCAGATTTGGCAAACTGAGGTGAACGCTCTTGCCGATATGTGAATGTTTTGTGTCAAACATTCCAAAGTTGTTAGATTTCAACTGTAACCCTTTATTCAGCACCCATGTGTGTTCTGTGAGACCTCCTGAGACTGTTTGCGTGTGTTTGCACACTATACAGTATGTTGCACAAAATCTGCACCACATATATCAGATCAAATATGTACCACACGACTGGACAGTACACAAAAAGCATGCTCATCAGAAAAGAGTAATTGTTAATAATCGTTTTCTATAAGGTTATACATCATTCCTCTCTTCATTCCTCCCTTATACATACTTCCCCAGATCCTTCTCTGGTTATGGGTATGATGCAGTTCTGAAATGGTCCGGGAACTGCAGAGTAAAGGATCAAATTATACAGTATTTGGATTAGGAATAGCCCACTCAATTTTCTGTAAGAACAGACTTGGGAGCACATGTGCCAATTTGGAACTAGGACTAAATTAATCTTGCTAAGAGTGTCAACAATTTCCAGCTAACCTTTATAAAGAGTTTTGGTCATGCCCTCTCTCTTGCATTTGATATGAAGTCATTAATTCAGGTTTTTCAGATGTAATTTAGAGTCGTTCCTTACTGGCTCTAGTTTGAAATGTCTCTGTTTAAATGCTGGATGCATCATGATGTGTTTATTGAGATTTGAATAAAACACTAGTGTCTATGAATATTTAAAAAAACACTATCTTATGTTTACATATATAAGACCGTATATTATTAAATACTGTATATATGTTGTTATATATATTAGAAGACACACACATTATGCTCCAGCAATAGCATGATACAATAGGAATGCTTGCAGATGCTTTGTGCCATTTTGAGATGTTTCTCTAATCACCAGAAGGAACCAGATTATGACTTCATTGCCTTAGACCGCTTCATGACGTCAGATGGGATTAAAGTATTTTGGTCAAAGATGCTACAACAGCAGCTGTTGAGGCTGGAGAAGATGTTCACCATTTTCATTAGAATAGTTTTTCACAAAATAGTAGGGCTATTTCACTCATGTATTATAATGTCTCGTGATCTCCGTCCTGTGCTAGTCATGATCTGTGTTTACCATGTGTTTCAAGCCTGTGGTTCCCTCACCCCAGCACACCCTGCCCCGTGTGCCCAGTCCGGTGATTTCAGCCTGTGTCTGGTAATCATGTCTAATGTGCTGCACCTGTTCCTCGTTGCTGTTGTCCTATGGGTTGTCTTGTCTTTGTGTATATAAGCCCAAGTGTGTGCCTCAGTGTCTTGTCGGTCAATGTGTGCGTTGCTCCCCGTGTTCCTGCCTTTTTGAATAAATCTTCTCTTGTTATGACCATGTGTCTCGCATTTGGGTCCTCACGTTGCTGCAGCGTGACATGTATACTGTCTATGCTAGTAATGTATCTGTGTTATTGTAATACATTTAAAATATTATAAAATGCTATTCTTGTGTCGATGTAAATACATGTAAAGCCCAAACATAGAACCAGAATAGAAGTTATACAATAAAAGTTTTCAAAGACTTCTTTGTACAGTGTGATCTAACTGTTCTGTCTGTTTTGATGAAGGTGAACTTGTGTGCCATGCAGACAAATACTGTACCTGCTTCAGTTTAATGGCAATGCATCTATTCAACCCCAAATAATGGATGAATCTGCCTTCAGGGAGACATTCTATAGCAGCAAGCACAGAATAAATAGCTAAAATAAAAATGAAGCAATGTCATTATCGCCCACCAAAAAAAAGGCAAGTAGATCCTTTGCAAATGACATTTACAACAAAGAAATTCCCAGTACAATAAGGAGCACACTTTAGATGCTCAGATCATTCACCTTGAGATAATTAAACTCCCCATCTTCGTTGTCGCACAAGAAGTAGACAAGGAAAGAATGACGGTTGTGGAAGGAGATGAGATGGGAAGGAGTAGAAAGGGCAGTCCTGTGAAACACTAGTTGTATTGTTACTGTCCTGGTGTATCTTAGCTGTAACCCGGTATATCAGTACCTTGTCGGGAGCCCCAGGCAGCAGAAAGCATTATTTATTAATGCTAGTGGCACAACTCATTCAGACAGAGAGCCACAGACAATAAGGGTAGAAAATTAATGGCTCTGGTTTTGGTCAAATTTGCATTCCTTTTCACCTAACAAACTCACTTAATGAACTCACACGCTGCTATATTGCATTTTATTATTTTAATTAAAGTGATTCTGTGTGATTTTCTGACACTAGATGTCACTATGAGCACCAGCATCTCAGAGCAGAATGCATGTTCCATGGGCACACACAAACACACCTATACATACACACACACACAGTACATGCACATGTCACTGGCTGGATGAAACAATAAACTGAGAAGCTCGGATTACAACACACACAGAGCGAGTGTAATGTAGAGCCCTGCGTGTGCGAACGTTTGCAACATTTCTGACCATTACCGCCCGGTCCCGCAATGTATGTGTTCAACTCCTGCCTGCACCCGCAAACAAATAAACTACATATGACGTTTGCCTGGCTCTGCTTGACTACTGTTCTCAGATCAATTTATTTTCCTGAGATAATTGTTTGGATTATAGCGTTCACATTAGTGCTTTCACCCGGCTGGGGGATCGGGAAGTCGGTTGGGTTCCCGAACTAATTGGCCATATGTGCACGTTGCCGGGCCGGGAGCGGTTCTTGAAAATCAGACCCATGCACCAGGACTCTGGTCTACGCCCATCTACTGTACATCAAGAGGCAACAATTGTTTTTTTAGGCCATCAAACAAAGCAGAAACGTCAGTTGTCTACGGTGCACAAAATGATTTGTTAAATAATGGGTAGTGCCAAGTGAAGCTAAGTTCAGAGTGCATGTTGACACGGCAATGATAACCAAAGGCATATACTGTAGGCTTTCATGAATTTCTGAAAAATGTATTGCAAGATTTGTTAAAATAAGGGTTAGTTAATTTAAAAAAAATGTAATTTGATTTTAGGTAGGGCTGTTAAGCTATTTGAATGAATCTAATTAATTACACACTTTGTGATCAATTAATCTTATTTATCGCATGTATCAATTTGCCTTTTGCTCCCTTACATATTGCTAAATCTAGCCAATTACTAATTGCCAATCGATCAGACAATATTTTTAATGCATGTATGGGGTTGTATGGTGTAGCCTAAACTGTAAGATGATATAAAGATCAACAGGAATCATTACAGTATGTATTACCGCTGCAAAAATAGGCTTGAAGCTTCTTCCTCTTGCATTGTGATCAGTATACTCTTGTCTCCAATATAAGATTGGCAATCTATATCTAGCGTTACATTTTTTTGCCTACATATGCTCCTCCATATGGCATTATGAAGTAATTTTTTCACAGCTTCCAAACTAGACAACATCAGGTCCTTCTGTCACTGACAGCTGACAAAGAGTTTGTCTGAATGGAGACCGTCCTGGTCAGACGTACACGCTTTCACCTATGGCTTGGAATACTATGTTTGATTTAGACGAGGAATGGCATCTGGGTAAAGTGAAGGTTTTGCATTGATATTATTCCTACTTGGATGCATCATCTTATCTTTTTCAACTTCTGTTATGTTTGTATTCTTCCGGTCTCGTGCTCTTGGGTGGCAGGGTTAGCAAAATGATTAATCTGTTAGTTTTTTTTTTTTTTAAACGTTATTTTTTATATAATTAATCAAAATGAACTGTTGTTTTGACAGCCCTAATTATAAAACACTTTAAAACCTTAAATGTATGATAATCTGAGAGGCACAGTGTGTTCATGTCATCCTTGTTAGCGTTAGCTAAATCCCGGAACCGCAGTATTTTTTTTGACCGCCCACTGCAGCCCGCAACAAGCTAAAAATGCCCACTCCCGCAAGATTTGTGTTTGTGTTCCCGCGTGATCCCAATCCCAATGCACAGAGCCGGCCCAAGTTTTAAAAGTACCCTAAGCAGAATTGGATTTAAGGGCCCCCCACCGCTTCTGCACCGCCAAAAAGGTTCACTATTGTTGATGATTGATCATTTGCACACCACCTGTAAATCTAACACACCCATTATTAATGTCAGGGTTCCCACTTTAAGTCAAATGTAAAATTATCTGACTTTATCTTTCAGTTTGATGTCCGTGTAAAGGGGATATAGGCAGAATGACAATGATAAAAAACTGAATATTAATGTAATAACATTTGACATAGGTGCTACACAAGTAAGCAATCAATGGATAAATTATGTTTTGTAAGGAGGGGACATTTTCCTTATACGGGGGGTTTAGGAGTCTCCCCCAGAAACTTTTGAGCATGAAATATTCAATTTCCTGAAGTCTGGTAAATTTTAAAGCATCACTTTGTGCCTTTTGTACTTCAAATTATGGTGAAATTTAATTTTTTATGTTTAAAAATAACCCGCTAAATGCGTATTACAGAATGCATCCTATCTTAAGACAAAAGTTAGGATAGGATGAAAAAACATAGGATTTTTCCCTATTTGGTATTACAGAAGCAAATCCTAACAAACTTTAGGAATCCTATCCTATCTACCTTCACACTATCTTATCTCGGGTTAGGACATCCTAAATACCCAATCCAACATCGGTTATCAACATTTATGTCTGTTATATAGCAACAAACGCTTCTTCTGTTAACATATATCTAACGGAGCATTTCTGTTAAATATATTTCTAATCTAAACCAATAAAATGGAGAAAAAAACAACGGCTCTTAACTTCAAGATAATTGTTTTGGTTAGATATGTTGACAAATCAAAATGTTCTTTTTGGTGAATTCTCACCAACGGTACGGTACTGTAATAACTCAGGACATAAAGAGAGTGGGCTCGGTTCGGCATGTTGACATCACAGACATGCTCCGTAATGAGCAGCCAAAAAACAGGTTGCCACCTCGGCTAAATTCCGTGACATCGTGGGCTGTGAATTTTTCGCCAAGTCGGCCACTTCACTTTGGAAGTCTAGCCTGTATCTGGCAACTAGCGTTTTGGCATCAAAACTCAAAATATCGGCATGGTCTGCCATAAGCCTCTCAATAAATAAGTTCCTTCTATTTACATTTTGCTGATTTAGTAAGACAAACAAAAAGAGCAGCCATACCGTAGCTAACAGTTGGCAACGTATGATTACGTTAATCTAGCTAACGCAGTCGCAGTTAGGACATCTTATCAGTTGTCCTAAAGTTAGGACTTCTTATTTAAGATTTCGGGAAGCTAGGAAGCTTGTGTAATACACTTTTCCTATCTTAAGTTAGGATAGGAACATTGATATTAGATAGGAAGATAGGATTTGCTAGTTAGGACGTTTCTGTAATACGGCCCCAGGTGACAAAATATGATGCAGTAAGGCTTATCAACCATTCTGTATTGCTTTCAAATTCTCTTGTATATCAAATTTTTTTCATGTACTATTATTATCCCTGCTGAGTCAAAAAAACAGACATGCTCGTAACTCTTCTGTTCTCTTCTGTGTATTTTGTTTGTGGAAGTGACCTTTCTCAAGAACTGAAATTCCAAGATATTGCCTGACTTGACACAAAACATTATTAGATTCCTTGACTTTCCATGCCTGGAATAGAATATTAAAATTCCATTATATATTATATACTGTAATATAATTATTTATAGCTAGATTTGTTGCTTACATCATACCATTGTCAGCCTATTTTTTACCTTATCATATTTTTACCCTTATCATTTTTCATCTAAAAAGGTAACAAATGTACAACAGTAATCTGGTGTTCAATTGCACTAAAGCTAATTTTTAAGTGGTAACAGCACAAAGTGTTATCGCCTACTGAACATAGTGTACTGAAAAATCACATAAACCAGTAGACAAATACTGCAATTTGTCATGCAACCATACTTTTACCTTGCTATTATTTGATATGCTATATATATATATATTATATTGATATGAATGAATGTGAGTGATAAACTACCAGTTCTGACAGTGCTAGCCAGGCAATAACATAGTCCAAATAGGCCTACTGCATTTCTGATTGATTACCAACCATTGACATAATCCATCCATGTATTCATCATCTGACTTATTCATTAAGGTTGACATGAGGGGGGCCCCCTGGTGGCCCCCCTCACTGGGGCCCTAAGCAGTTGCTCAGTTCGCATATGCGTCAGGCTGGCCCTGCCAATGCAGTCCTTTAGTGTGATGACATTATGGTCAGAACACAATTACTTTAGGGATAGTTATTGGGAGGAACTGAGTTAGCAAGCAAGATCCTGTAGGAAATGATCCTCTTTATTTTTTAATATTTTGGACCCACAGGAAGAGCATTTCAACATAACCATACCATAAATACAGGGCTGGGCAGAGGGGTGATGACTTGCAATACTCACAATGCCTCTCTTCGTGGGGGTGGAAGAATTAAGTTTGCCACTTGTGCTCATAAGACTGTATTGAAGACAGAAAGACCAGCATGTGGCTTTCACCTGTGAACTGTAGCGGCTAGTTGGAGGCCAAGCAGCAATAAAATGAGTCTGGAAGCCATGTCTTTTTCTACACTGCTGAACAACAGGGAATAATGTGTGCATCCGGCTGAAAATATTTTTTGTGAATCTTTTCCCCAATTTTCAATTCACTGCAAGTGCATGTGACACTGTAAATTCTGCACTGAGAATGGTTCTTATAGGTACGTTGCAGGATTGCACATTTTTAAAACATGAATGTGCTTCTTTGAGATTAAAACACCATTACATGAACAATAAGCTTAAATACAGAGGCAAATGCTACCCGTGCCACTAAGAGAAATGCTCATTCATACATTTGAACTCTACTTTGCCCTCTATCACAAATAGGTTTTATGTTGTCACTGACTGGCAAAGAGAAACCTAAACAGCAATGGAGACATAAAAAAAATCCCTCTTTGACCTTTTAGAGATGGCATATGAGAGCAAATACTTGAATAAATGCCTACATAGGTGCTTTTTGATAAATGCTACAATCTGAGACGATGGTGGGTCATTTTATTTTTACAGATCCCATAGGAGAGGGACAAATGGATGTGTGCACATAAATGTGCTTTGTAGTCCATTCAAGCCACTGACCTTGATACCGTAATATAACCCCTCACGTCCCCCTAAAACCCATTGAAAGCAGGCAGTGATCTTGGCTTTTGTGCATTTAGCCCTCTAATCATAGACCCCTTTGTATAAGTCACCCACAACGGTCAATGAAATGAGGAATGCACACCATTCCAGAAAAGTAAATGGAATGAATTTGACACCACATATTTCAATTAAATGAAAATGAGAACAAATCAGTCGACGGGGGTGTTATTTACAAATATGATACTCAATAAACCCCCAGAGAAAGCCTATCGTCTATCAAAATGGTGGGTGGGTTGCTTCCAAACTGCAACATGTGGAATTATGGGTTATATTAACCCTGATCACAAGGTAAAACACCTACCTTCTGCCAAAAGGTTTTCCGGTATGGAACTATATTCAATGCATTTATTAAAAGATATGTCTAGGTAATGTGAAAACACAGGCAGAGTGGAGTACCTGCAGCACAATATGGCATGAATATGGGAACACACAATGGCAGATGGCCCGTGGGCCAGATCAGGCCACGGTCAAACATTTTCAGCATACACAATACGTGCTGCACTCCAACAGGCTTTGTGCCACTCCACTGATACTGTAAATTAACGGTTTCACATCACTTTAATCCCCCACTCACAAAAAACTATGATTTGGTTTAGATGTATTTAAGATGGCTGCTTCGGTGATTGAGTTTGACACTAAAAGGACTTGATTGGAAGCCAGATCGAGTTGATGAGAATTGTGACAGGCACAGCGAGGCGACCATTAAACACTATGCAGGCTCACTCCCGGGCTTCAGCTTAGACATGGATCATGCTAATCTACAGGAAAGGCTACTCTATACCGACCTGCTGTACTACCTGAAACTATGGCTGCCTTGGATATTACATTATCTTGACCGCTGGTCTTTTTAGATGGGTGCAACGGTGTGCGACATAGCACAGACCAAGGCATATTTCTTTTTATCATATATGTTAATGATTTGGGCAACAGTTAAGTAAATGCGTTCATAATCTTCAATTAATGTAAAATTACATTTAATATGCTTTGGCTCTATATCAGGTTTAAGTTTGCAGCACGGTAGCAGTGGTTTATTAAAGAAACGTTTCTCTTGTGTAGGTAAATATCTATCAATGGTGGCCCAGTGGATAGCACTGTGGCCTCACAGCAAGAAGATCTTGCGTTCGAACCCTGGTTGTCCCGGCCTTTCTGTGTGGAGTTTGCATGTTCTCCGCGTGTCTGTGTGGGTTTCCCCCATTGTCAAATAACATGTCAGGGTCAGTGCCATGTGACCAATGATACTGGCATCAACCAGGAGTTGGTCCACAGGCGCTGCACAGCGGCTGCCCACTGCTCCCTTGAGGGATGGGTTAAATGCAGAGGATGAATTTCGCAACATGTATGT
>JAOEGT010103214.1:0-13016 GCA_025447795.1 Speoplatyrhinus poulsoni
TTTTTTTATATATATATATATATATATATATATATATATATATATATATACTGTATATATATACTGTGAATGATAGGGAAGTATGAAACAAATGCACGCCCAAAACACAGGCACAAACTTCTCAATAGTCAGAGTTAGCGTGTACATGGTCTAAAATCGGTTCAATTTCACTTGTATGAGTTATTCATATTGCTTCATCTCACCCAGAAAGTCAACCTGACATTTACTGCCACTCAACAGCTTATTAGAACCATTTAGTGAATGGCATAATGGTATTCCCTTCCTTAAAACCATATAAACAAACATAAACCTATAATGGTTCACATGCTGTATGTAAGCTCCCTCTATTAATCAACATCGTCTCAGTGTTATATGTGCTCTGGTAGTCTGGGTAGTGTTCTAGGTGTTTAACTCGCATGCTGGACTATCAGAGGTTCCTTGACCTTGATGGTTACCACTGTATGCTCCCCTTGACACCCCATGACAAGAATGTGAATACAACTATTTTGATTAGTTTGTGCATCATTTGTGCACATTTATGCATGCAAAATAAATATTTGTGCATTAAACCATTTTAGAGAAATACATTTGTGTTTCCATAAAATAAACCTAGAAATAAAGATTATAATAAGCATCAAACATAAAGATTATAATATTACACCACAAATGTTTGTTTTCTTTGCAAAAACATGCATGAATGCTAATAAAATAAAAATTATATTAACATTAATGGGGTGCTAAGGATGTCACCATTGTAAAAAAAACTAATGTTTTATTTCTCTAAAGGTTTGAGCATAAACTTTTTATTTTGTGTGCAAAAACATGCACAAAAAAAAACATATTACTTGTATTCAGATTCTTGTCATATGCCAACTTCACAGAGGTATCTGCTCCTTGTAATACTTGTAATATAAATAGATTAATTACCTAATTGTAAACAGTTACATGAACCAAATTACAATAACTATATCTGAGATAGCAATCAGTATGTTTGTTGTTCGCTCATTTTCAATTATGAAAATAAGCTATTAGCCGCAAATGTCAAAACATATTTAATCGCTCCCAAAGACATGTCTTTATGTTATGAGTTTCATTTAGCTTTTTCATTTCACTTCACACAATATCACTACCCTGTGTACGTATGTGCGACTGCACGCTTGTGTGTGTGTGTGTGTGTGTGCGTGTGTATGTGTGTCAGTGAAGCTCATCAACAGCGGCCGGCATCTTGTATGGACTACACGGAGCGTCTTGGCCAGAGGCGGTCTCCGTGGGAGGAGCAGCTCCCAGATGTCTCCATCATCCTCAGACGTGTGCGTAATGGTCTCATGCCTCGCTGCAGTCTACAGGCTAGGAAAACAAAACTCCATGCCAGATTAGATCTAGTGTTGGGGGGCCTGAGGAACACTCTCCTGTCCACCATCTCTGACAGGTCTGACTGCCTCAAGCATGCGCCCATCCTCACTGGTGAGCACAAAAGCACTTAAGTATAAGCATATGCATACCCACACACGCACATAGAACAAACTCCACACACAAACATGCACGCATAAAGACAAGTTCATGCAAGCATATGGGCATGTGCACACACTCTCTCTTATAGGTAAACACATCTCAAACACACAGACACTCACCTCTTTGTGTGCAAACACAGACAACAAGCATACCATCACACACAGACTTTACTCATCCGCTCACCATCATGTGCCAACCAGGGCTTTTGTCTTTAGAAAGGCCATGCCATGTATAAAAGAGACAAAAAGAAACCCCAATAATACAGATATTCTATAGAAAATAACTGTTCAGTGATGGGATATACCTTATTGTCTCCCCGCCCCAAGACAAGCTGGCACTGCACAATCTTGACAAACAATCTCAGTCTGTCCGGCTATGCCCGCCGATAAGGAGTGTTCTGACTTCTCACAAGACAGCTGATTGCGTTCACAGAGACAGGCTGGCCTTTCGCTTGTCTGACAGCAATCTATAACCACAGTGATCAGCAGACAGGTGTAATCACCTGTACAGATGTGGAGGGATTGATAAAGACGGAGGAGTGTTGCGACTGCACCAAAGAGTGGCACCGGTCGTTGAAGATCAATAATCTAGTCCAGTAATAAATCCCACCGACCTCTAGCCTGCCACCGGTTTTAGCAAAGGGAAGGGGGTCTTGTTATGAGCTCCTCACAATGCATTTGTTTACCGAGCAGAGGAACTTTCTGAGAATGGTTGTTGTTGCCATCGTTCAGTTGTCTGTTATAATTGTATCAGTTCTGTTGTCTCGTTTAAGGTTGGGAGCTTATAAACAATACATTTCAAAGTCTGCCATTTACAATCATGAGCTACCCTGTCATGCACCAACATACACTGACAGAATATATTGAATGTATTGTTGTCATTTTGTTTACTTGCTACAATAGGTCCACAAATATAATTAAAAACACAGCGTGAATTCTCTTTGTTTCGGTAATAGCTAGCCAGGCGTTATCAAGAAATCACATAGTTCAGTGATCTGTAAGTCTAGCCGTGGTATTTAATCAGGCTTGCATGACTCACTATGGAATCGATATGCTTCCATTTTTCCCACAGATAGATTAGCACATGCCAAAAGGTCACCATGGTTACAGGCAGAACATACACAATCTGAATAGTGCTATTTGCCTCCAATCCAAAATGACTTCCACAGTCTTCCCATGACAGTAGTCTGACAAAGAAAACATTAAGCATTTATGTTGTCTGCCTTGGTTTACATAAAGCACACATAGGCCAAATAAATGTACCGTTTTCTAACCTGACAGTCAATTTGTAGTCATTGTATCATATTGTCACACACAGTACAATGAAACAAGTTTGTGTTATGATACAACCTTGTGCTATAAGAGGCTGATCTCAATGTTTTAAATGGGGATTTTTTACTTAATAAAAGTATGTATCCATTAGAAGTTTCCATTAGGCATTACTGTAATAAACACACACACGTTCACCCATTAACACACATACAGTACAATCAAGTATGAAATATGTGAAAAAATAATTTCAGATCCATCCATCCTTCAACTGCTTATTGGTGGTTGGGGGGCAGCAGCTAAAGCAGATGAACCCAAACTTCCTTTACCAATTAAACCCATTTCAGCCGCTTTTACCCGTTATCTAGTTCTATCGGTCATGACCAACCCTTCCTGACTATAGGTGAGTCCTACCACTTTAGTTGTGGTAGGAAATTGCCCGGTAGATTGGTAGATTGGGAGCTTTGCCTTCCAGCTCAGCTCTGTTTTCGTCACAACGGTGCGGTAACGTTAATGCAGTACCGCCCAAGATGCTCAGATTCTCCAACCAATCTCCAGCTCCATTGTCCCCTCACTTGCGAACAAGACCTTGAGGTACTTGAACTCCTTCACTTGGGGTAAGGACTCATTCCCTGCCCGGAGTAGGCACTCCATCGGTTTCCTGCTGAGAACCATGGCCTCAGATATAGAGCTGCTAATCCTCATCCCAGCCGCTTCACACTCGGCCGTATTGGCTAGATCATGACAAGATTATAATTCAGGTGTGTGGAACTAAATCAATGTTTAAAACTGAATACATTAAATAATTGCATTAATAAGAAATGAGTGTTTAGTCAATAATTGTAATGTTGACAGAGTAGAGACTTAGTGGAAATATTGTGGTGAGTACGTCTTAATCCGATATCAGAGTGCCACCAAATGAGAAGCAACTGTAGAAATCTTAGAAGTGAAAGTAATATAATATGAGAATATATGATATAATATGAGAATATATGACCTCTTCCACATAATTAGGCAGTCATTTACCACAATGATATTATTAATAGCAACTCATTGAAACGTTAAGTCACACTTAAATACTCAATGGTACTGCAGCTTTAATTGCAATTTATCCTCAGTTTCTGCTCTCTAATTGATTCAGCTAAAAATGCATTTCTTTAAGAGTATGTATAATATTCATACTGAAGATCTGTCCTGGTACCCTGTGTGACTAAGGCAAGGCATTTTCTGTACAGTAGTGTATACTGTCTTGTTTATTATCAACCAGATGTTACCTGGGAAATATGAGCTATGGAATGTTGCAGACAGGGACATTAACATGGGGGGAGTCAGTTAAGTTGGTCAAGGGGCCCCAAAAGGGCCCTCTAACCTTTAAAAAGTCTGTTTGAATAGTTAGAAAATTATTTATATAGTATTTGTGAGTCACAAAAATGCTTGTTATTTTTTATTTCTATATATATTTTCCTCTAAAGCAATTTTACCTTTCCAATACCTCCCTATAATGCAAGAAATGGTCTGTCAAGCTAATGGTTAAGGCTTGCTGCAGTTCCATATCTGGCCACAGATTTTAATTGGAAAGCTGTTTAGCGCTGTGGCGTTTCTGAGAGGTCCTCTGCACAGCCCTATTTGAAACAAGCATAATGAGATGTCTGGAAGATAAAATTGTAAAGTTAGGGAAAAGGATATTGTAAGCAAATAATATAATTTGAATAATGACAACGTTATATTATTAGGGCTAACACACATTACCAATATATCATTCAAACATCAAAGATAATTGTTAAGTTAAGTGCTTACATTTTTTAGAATCATCATTGAAAACAGTTACTGGATGAGGTGTTAAAACGACTTAGAAACTAGTGTAATGTTTCACAGCTTTTTTTATTGATTACTGTAACTACATTACACAGTACATTTTTCATGTTATATCATAGTTATACAGTATGTTTTTTTTTTTTCCTTGTACCTGGTCACATATCTTTCTAGGTGTTAATATGTAACATTATTACTTTAACATGTAGAAATACAAAATAAAATATTACGTGCTCATTAGCCTGACCAGCACCCCTGTTGTGTTACAAACTACCAGTTGTGATGTTAGAATATTGAAACATCTGAAAATAAATGTTTATATTTTCATCTGATAATTGCTCTATTTTCATGTTATTTCAAGAGTAAACTGTGCGCCACCAGAGATTCTGGCGTCTCCACTGGTTTCCACACTACCTGTTTCAATTGTGCACGTGGTGTGCACGCTAATGTTTACTTTACCACAGCACATCTTTGACAGCAAGGTTCCACAAACTAATTATATCACCTCATTACTACATTCGCAAACAGGCTTATATTAATGAGTACTACACCACAGCCCTCTACAACATGGAGTCAGCAATACTGGAGAAAGCTTGTTGATATAAGAACTCGATCAAAACAAAAACACGTCCATTCAGTGCCGGAAGTATATTTCCCATTCACTAACTTTTTGGAAAATCATTATGTAAATACTTTTCAGCTTGGAACCAAGCCAACCAGATACAAGATAGTGAAGTTGTGTGATATGCTCCTGTAGAAGCCACAAGTCGGTATTATATCACCCACAAATCCATATTATATCAACCTTGTTTTAGGATTTATTACATAATGTATTCGAATTGTCATGCATACAGCATGGGTTACAGCATTACAGTACCCACAATCCTATAGTGTGACAGCAACGTGTCTGATTGGTGGAGCTAGCTGCTCTCATGATATCATCCTGTTCTCACAAGGTTTATTTGGCGTTTCAAGTTTGGAGCTTGCTGTTACCATGGAAATGTTTTAGACCCCCTGAAACGCAATGTCAGCTAGTGATTTAGAGTTCACATGGAACACGGCAGGTAGTGTCAAATGGGTAGACGGCAAACACTTTCTGGACAGCACAGCAAAAAAGTCCAATGAAATGGCAGTTGCTATGGTGATGATGGCATTGTTTACAAATAATGTAATAAAAATACATCCAATACATTTATTTAGTGGCAAATATTTTATTTAGTTATTTTATTATTATATCTAGTATTCTAGTGTTGTTGCGCCAAAAGTATTACCTTTGCGTTGTAAATAATTTATCTGTGAGTGAAAGAGATGCAAACATCCGGTTGTAAATGCCATCGCGCGGAGGACATGCCGTTTGCCATTGCCGGCATTTTTTTTGCTGGCCACAGCTAATTTTGCCATCCTGCTCTCGTCCACTAACATGATATATACCGCCTAGTTCCATGTGATAGCATATACAGCATTGCATGCTAGCACTGAAAAGTAAGATGGTTTATGTTACAAGTATGCAGTAAAGGGTGCTCCTCTAATGATCCCCCACAACATTTGACACACATTGCCAAGGCTGGTACACTGTTGTGTGGTCTGCACCGTGTGTGCGTGCGTGTGTGTGTGTGTGTGTGTGTGTGTGTGTGTGTGTGTGTGTGTGTGTGTGCGTGCGTGTGTAAAATATACACGGACTGCCCCATCATTTGTTTTATGTTAATCAAATAAGTGAAGAATGTATCTATATGACTGGAACTGCCATCATTATCAGATGAGATGACAATGATAATCAAAAACTGCACTTCAATATGCAATATTAATTGCATATTGCAATTAATTACAAAAGTAATTAAAATAAAGACGAATGTTGTTCAATGATAACTAATTTGATTTTGATACTGCATGATTAAATTTGAAACATATTACCATCCATGAACAAAATGCCAGAATATAGAAAATGTATCTTGAGAAAACAGTTGACTTCATGGTGATATAACGAAATAGTCAGGTGCACTGAGTTTGGGTCATCCATATGACAATAGGCTTGCTTTGATGGGCATGCCTAGTTTATCGTGATTTAGCTGTCATTCCCCAAATGAGCTGCTAAATCAAATGTGAGACTCAGTCAGCCACCTCAGTGACAGGTTTACAGGTTCATGAAATACAGTGAGAACAACGTTACGTAGAAGTACTGTGGCATATTTAAGCTTTCAAAAATCATTCAGAAGAATAAATGTACTTAGAAGTTGGATGGGAATACATGTATTGATGTGAAAATTCTCCATATTGTCATGAAACAAATGTGTGAAGCTTAGAATATCATAGATGCAGTTTGCAAGCCCCAATCCGTTTATCCGGCATGTGTGAGTACCACCATGAAAATGTAAAATTATGAAGTCTATAGCAATAATGGAACAATTTCAGTATTTTTATTGAACTGATCATTTGAGTGTTCTGTTAATAAACCCTGTAGTTATTAGTCTGCGGGAATCAGTTTGTTAGTGCCTGTGTTAGGCTGAGCTCTAGGCATGGCCAAAGTAAAGGTACAATTTAGAAATGTAGAGATTTTTCTGATCATGAGAAGAGATCCACCCTGCAAAATAAGATGCTGAGCTATGTTTTCTAATAGTACTGACAAGCGTGTTCTCAAGTGTAATATTTTCATTCCCTTAAAAAAAAGGAGATACAAATTTAGATTCATTTCTAGAACTGTGATATACACAAGTTGTATAGGTGCCCTGTAAATGCTACCTCATGAATCACATGTATTTTTACCAGTCTGTTACGCTCAAATGCTTGCCGCCATCTCTTGAGAAACTGGTAGAAAGGGAACCAATTACTCCATGAAAACGCTTTCTGCAAAGCAGATGGTAAGGGCTTCTGAGTAGTAGCAAAACACCACAAGCTATATCCAGAATGGATTGCCTAGTTTGAAATATTTACAGTAGTTGTCAATAGCTAATTATATTTTTCATGTAAATGAGATGAGTCAAACATGATAGCTTATTCTCATTGACAAACCAGTAAGAGTAGTACTTAGGCATAGTTCATGCAAACAGTTTACGCAAATAAATATACAGAAATTCCACCTGACTCATAGACATAATAAAATATTTCTAAACAACCAAAACGGCAATATAATATCCATGCATATTTCCATAGAAATCAAGTATTGAAAAATGTTCATGCATTATCTCAAATATGCACCATGTAAACACTGTTCACAGATGCATATTGATATTTTAATTACATTTTCACAACTGAATGCAGAATTACCAGCTACTAACTTGTGTGTCTCATGGGACTCATGGGAGCTATTGTTTATGCCATTTCATTGAGGTCACATTTTGTCAACGGAAGTAGAGAAAATAGTTTTATGTTAACTACAACTATAAACTACCTACATATCAGAAAATTGTGGTTGTGGTTGTATCATCTATTCCGACACTGGAGCAAAGTCTCCACTAAACACATTGTTATGACCCATGGGTTTGTGGTGTGTTTTCCCTCCCTGCCTAGGGGTGGTGCTGTCTCTGTATTTCCCATTCCCTTGCAGGTGGAGGTGCTGACTGGCCTGGATCTGATTGGCCTGGATCTGGCTGCCACATCATTTAAGATGGCTGCCACTGATGCCTGGCTTTCTCTTGTTTTCCTGCTTCCAACGCAGACCTGCTCCCATATTAATATATTTGTAACATGTTTTTCTATACTATAAACTGCAGTCCTGGTAGCTGTAGGGGAAAGAAGCCCTTTTCTTTTGTCTAAACCCTTTTTGCGCTATGTATTGTTAGGGAGATAGGTAAGGTGCTTGCTTGTCTTTTGTTTATTATTCTTTTGGCGGTTTAGTTAGTTATTTTGGGTTATCTTTTTAGACTGTTGTGTTTGTTGTTTTGGGCATTGCTTCCCCTACCGTCATTTTACCCTTTTGGAAAAATAAAACCTATATCCTTGGACTGATATCCACTGTGGCACTGGTCGTACTTGGGGGGCGGGGAAACGGGACAGATTTATTTTGCGTTCTGGTTACCCTAGGCTGGGGCGTAACAACATGAACAAGAGATGCATAATGTGTTACGTTGTGCATTGCTTTATCACACAATGGCACCACATTATAACATAACATTGGCAAGGCTCTAAATCAAATTATTAATATATTCTATTGCTGTTTTTGAATGATTTGTCAAGGCCACACAGACAGCATCCTCATCAACAGAAGGACAGTATGCACTAACTAACACAAGACTGTGAACTAATGGGTGAGAAAAGGTAATTGTGAGTGGGGGTGTGTTAATTGCCTTTGTGCCCTTGTATGAATAGTGTTGCTTCTATATTATGTTATACCTTCAGCATCCAAGTTTTCACTTTTCTATCATTCCTTGGTCAGTGACACGTGTTACATCTTTGATACACTGATAGTGGAAAACTTCCATGGCAAGTGGGTGCTGAAATTGTAATACACCCCAATGCAGAACTTTGCATATACAGTGTGTTTCATATGACTTTCAATGACTTGATTTCAAATTTGCAACCACAAACCGCCCATGAATGAAACTCTTGCCACTTGAAAGAGAGGGGTATACAGTTTACTTTATAAAATAGAACGCATTAAACCTTTTGTAACTTCTTGCATAATTTTAACATATTGCCATCCTGAAATATACTTCTTTGAAATTGTGTCCATCATTTTGAAACACCCTGTATCTTCTTCTTCCTAGGTCACTGCAAGTTGTATGCATAACAAAAACAATATATATCTTTTATTTTTATATTTGGGAAAAAATGCTTTTTTTTATTACTGCACAAATCTAAAAGAGCAATTTCTAAAATAAAATAATATAATAAAAAACACAGGAGTTACTTTATATTTAAGTAGCTGTATTATATTAATACTTTTATAGAGATAATTTCCATAATACCAGAGTGGAATTAACACAAACTAGTATGCAGATCTTGATGTAGTTTACCAACACCAAGATTTTAGTCAAGTCCAAGAGAGACTATATGAGTACAGCAATGCCCATTGTTTAACATACATATTATTGCAACAACACATACAGTATTTGGCTGCTACATATGCTCTTTTCAAAGCCAAATTCTACTACATTAGTCACCTTATTGTAGTACATATATTATACATATATATTTTTCAAAAAATACAGTACATACACACATCTACCCTGCAGCTTGGTTAATGTTCAATGTGTCAAGTCAATGGCGAAGGTTTTCTATAGAATTATAGGATGCCGCTAATTCCAAGACTCTCTGGAATTTGGGCTTTGGCACAACAAAACGCCAACATGCGTCCAGTTTGCAATGATATACCACTGTAATTACTGTACATTTGTTAGACAAAGTAAAGATTGAAACATAAACAAATAAAGTTGGGTAGAATATTGACACAGAATTCCAGGTATTCCTACCGGTATGGGTTCAAATGTGGCTAGTGCCATACCCAACCATTATCCTCACTAACAGGAGCTACGGCAGCTATGTGCACACACGTATGGACTTGTCACTCAGACTAATTTCATTGCGTTGATTATTACATTACATTTATAAACAGATAATTACTAATTTACAGTAATATATTGACTTGATTCGTATTATAGTGGTGCAGTATATTGGACTGATTATTGAGTAGTCCTTATAAATATTCTATTTATACATAAATACACTATGTGTTTATTTAAGTGTTTATTTTTCTACTGTACATCAATGTTATGTAATAGAATGTTGGTTTCACTGTAAACACAAGGTGGTTAATGTGTTATATCATTCAAAATAAAATATAGAAAACAAATTATTTACAATTTTAGTTCCAAATCTGGCTCCACTGTAATGCTACTTTGTAGTGCTTGAGGTCATTGTGTTTTGAGTGACACAAGTGCTCTGGTTGTAAGAAATGTTAGTGTTTTCTTAGATTGATATGCTTTTGAGACATTTATGATGTGTTTCTGTGGATTAGGTGCAATTTGTCCATGCTATGAACTGTGGTGCCACTCTAAAGACAACTGTGTGAAGCATGTTCAACTCAGCATTGAGGGAAAAAAGTAATCACCTGGAGATTGTTCTGTTAAAGGGTTAGAATGAAACGCAAAGCCTCAGTTCAGTATGTCATGCATTCAAATCAAGTAAAAATGCAATTACAAAAGGGACAGTTCTGGCAGTGAAATGAAGCATGTTCTGGAATGTGATGCACATTTGTCTGCAAGGGCATCTGCTGCTGTGATGGGAAATATTCATATTAACATGGTAAAATCATATAGTATAATCAATTATATAATCATTGTGTACTGTTGGTAACTGATCTGTACTCTCTCTTTCTGTTGTGCAACCTGGAACTTGCTTGGTCTCTGGTACTGCCAAGCCATCTGTGCAGGCATGCTATGTGAGGAATTGAAACCACGTATAGCTCGGTCAGCAGGCAGCCGCCTTGCCGCCCGAGACAGTACCAAGTAATTGAGGAACTGGCACTGAACATGACCTAGAGAGAGTGAAGGTATAAAAGTGGAAGAAACTAAACAGTCAGCACCCACATTCTTGAGTAACTGTCATCTAATCAGCTTATCAGCTTGCTCATGTGTTGGTTCCTTTGCAAAGATAAATAAACCACAACGCTGATGATCCACTGAGCGTCTATGTTTGTCAGAATTCCCACCACACTGTGCAAATGAATAATGAACTCATGTGACATGCCTCATCTCCCAACATGAATTATCCTATACCTGCCACTTCACAGCAAACTACACCGGAATGTTCAGCAGCTACTACAGCTCCCAGCCCCCACATAGCCATTACATAACGCCTGTGTAAAATATTCATCAAGCCACTGTCGACCACATCAGCATGCAGCAGGGGCGGTCTGGGGAACGCTTGTCTTTAAAACTACAGTATATAGTACTCTATGTATGAGTGGGTTCTGTTGGTCAGCCTAAGTATGCCTGAGCAGCATTGAGGAGCATTTTGGTTTGATGTATTTGCTTATATTGTTTAGGTTATGCGTGTATATGTTAATTAATGATGGTGTGTGTTTTTATTATGCATTTGTGCAGTGGTGTAGCAAGCATTTAAAATGTGAGGGTGGGGGTGCCTATAAAATAAATGTTCATGCATTTTATACTGTCTGACAGAGGGGAGCATCCCTAGCACGCACGCATGTGTGTGTGTGTACATTGAGAGAGAAGGCACATGCATTTGCTGCACATATATCCACATGTTTGAGTCTGTATGTGCAAGCATTCATTTCATTTAAAACCAACATGTACAGAAGGCTTATCTGCTACTGTATCCATCATTAGCCATTGTCCCCTTTTGGTTTGGCATGCTAGGTGGTGCAGCAAATGAGGTTTGGAGCTGACTCAGCGCAATGTTAAAAGCTCCTCAGACATCAAACTTCAGACATTGGGCACTAAGGCATCGAACAGATCAACAGATTATAGCTCAGCCAGGAAAAGGCCACAACACGCCTTACCGCAGAGAGCAGGACAAACCACTCTCCATTAAGTGTTTACTGTTTAACCTATAGCACTGACCAGGTTTGCTTTACAATCATGGGCATCCGCTCGATTGTTCCAAGTGCTATTATTCAGTTTAGTGAATCATGACTCACTGGTGCAATTTGACTTTGAATAACGGGGGTTGAGAAGGGTAAGTGTCTGATGAACTGGTGGATATTCTGAGCTTTTCTTCCACTTTGACTGGTGCTTTCATGTTGGCTTCCAGCTGTTTGAATGTGAGAAAGGAATGACAAAGGCGTGACAAAGGCATAAAAAACTAACGACAAAAGCGTAAGGAAAATGGGAGAATGCTAAAATACACTTGATGGTAAAGGTGCTGGCTGGGAGATCACAGAACCCTGAGTGAAATATGCAGCGATACCTCTCAAATTATAACGAGGAGGATATCAGTGTTGTGACAGAGAATTTAAGGCCTGCGTGTGATGGGTTATTACTGTGCCCATGATTTAAAAAGAATATCCGCAACTTGTCAAATGAAAGATTAACCTGGTCTGTGTGGAAAGAAACTTGTAGAAGCACATTTGTGCATTTTTGCTAGATGTATCAAAACCTAGAGTAATGCCCTTCGAGAAAATAGTTATTTTACAAAAAAAAAAAAAAAGGTCAACGTATTAAGTTTAGGTGACAATTTGGTGGTTTTTAGTTATTCCTTTGCAGAATAGGAATTCATAGTCTCATGTTGCTGTGGTGCTTAGTAGCAACAATAAAAATAGGCATATTTATTTCTTTATTTATATATATTTTTTTATTTTCTTTTCTTTTTTTATATTATTATTATTATTATTATTATTATTATTATATTATTCTTTTTTTTTAATTTTTTTAATTGTTGATTGATAAAAAAAACCCTCTCCGGGAACCATCACCTTATCGTGGTGGAGAGGTTTGGGTGCCCCTATGAACCTGAGGGCTGTGTTGTCTG
>JAOEGT010103225.1:0-13015 GCA_025447795.1 Speoplatyrhinus poulsoni
ACCCCCCCCCCCCCCCCATCTCCATATCTCTCTCTCTCTCTCTCTCTCTCTCTCTCTCTCTCTCTCTCTCTCTCTCTCTCTCTGCTCTCCCTTCATGGTGTTGTGTTTGAGAGCCCTCCAGTGGTCGAAGCGAGTCAAAACAGGCCAATTTGTTCAAACTTTTGTTTTGCTAAAGTAAAATGTTTTTATTTTTTAACATTCTAAATTATTTATACGTATACTTAGTGTGTGTTTGATAACGCATAGTTATTTATTTTGATTAAGTTAACAGCTGTTGAATAATTTTTAAGCGGGATTTGGAGTTCAAAGGTTACAAACAAAATGGCGGAACGTGTTTGGAACAGGATCACATATCCGCAAACCGAATAAAGATTTGAATGTTTTGATCCTCTGTGAAGACAACAATGTTTATGCGATGACGGAATTCAGTAATGGTTGAACTGATTTTGTGGATTACCTCGTTGCTCCTGGAGTACTAACCGAATAGCTATCACTGTCATGCCCAAATACAGTAACAGAGTCTGTGATCTCTTCGTGCATATGTACACTATTTGTGTGCATATTGGAATATAGTAGGCTACCGAGGCTTTTATTTTGCTTATTTGCACACGTATGAGTCTGTTTTATAGCGACTTGGTGTAGAAACTGATCAATTTCACATTTCAGTACTTTTATCATACGGTACAGTAGGGTAATCTTTCTCTATGTTGCAGTTCAGATAGTTCAACGTTGATCGAAGATGAACAGGAAGAAAGACAAAGGATTTGAGAGCCCACGTCCATTTAAATTATAAGTATTTTCTCTTACAAGTTTTAAGATGTGTACAATAATGTAATAATTGCAATATAAGTTACGTTAAAACGTGTTTTTCTCTGTACGACTCACCAGATTGTGTGCGTCAATAACATCAACTTCCAGAGAAAATCTGTAATTGTAAGTATAGACGTTTATAATATTAAATTAATAATAATAATAATAATAATAATTTTAAAACAATTCTTCAACATATTTACCTGCAATTAAAAAAAAGCAGCTCTCTACTTAATCATGTTAATGTTATTTCTCTAGGGCTATGTGGAGCTCACCATTTTCCCCACAGTGGTCAACCTCAATAGGATCAAACTCAACAGTAAACAGTGTCGCATCTACAGAGTCCGAGTCAATGAACTTGAGGCCCCGTTCATCTACAATGACCCCACTCTGGAGGTCTGCCACCATGAGTCCAAGCAGTAAGTCAGTTTGTACTCATGTAAAAGTGAAATCACCCTTTGTGCAGTTAGGATGTAATTATGATCACAATGAATTCTCAGAAATTGGCATATTTTTTGTCTGTTAGAAAGAGAGCCTGATTATTAGCATGGTGCAACCAGGCCATATTTACAGTACTTTGTCAATGTCTATAGAGCATTAGTCAGGCAGAGCCAGGCTACCTGACTAATGCTCTCAGTTCAATTTATGCTGTGATAAGCAGATGGGTTAAAGGCTGCTACAATAGTTTCAAAATTCAACCAACTGACTTAAGTAATACCAACGAGAGCATGTCTATTACATTGTAAAATGTGGTTCGTTATACTATGATGATGATGATCATGATACTAGGCAGATTTAAGATTCAATAAACTTTATTACAACATTTTCTAGGTTAGGGCTCACGACAAAAGCATTAAAACATACACACATTAAGTGCAAACACAAATGGCAACCAAGCCGTACATAAAAGCAGTGTACAAATGTCAAAGTAGTCAGTCTGTTTGGCCTTGTTTAAAATCGATATTGCCGTGGGAATTAATACATTTTTGTAGGATCTCTTCTTGGCCAAAGGTTCTCTGAAGCGGATCATGCCTGATTAGCTCAACGGAATGGTGAAGGGGGTGTGATGTGTCCTTTTGATGGAGTCTTTCATTTTACTGTGTGACAGTTTAGGTCTGATGTTACCTCCTTGATAATTAATCCCCCCCCCCCCATCCTTTTCTCAGAGACATTGATTGTGCACCGTGATGTCCCCTCTTATGTGTGTATTTAAGTTTTTGTCCACGTTTACAGGAGGAACCTGAACTATTTCTCCAGTGCCTACACGGCAGCTGTGAGTGCGGTGGACCCAGATGCAGGACATGGGGAGCTGGTGATCAAAGTCCCTTCAGAGCTCTGGAAGCAAGGGGATGGTAAGATGCAAGGCATTTGCCATCAGGGCTGCACAATTTGACCAAAAAGTTATATTGCGATTAGTTTGGCAAAGATTGCGATTTGCGATATAGTAAGCGGCTCTCATAATTATTTTCCCTTTCTTATCAATGTGTAAAAGTGCTATGTGCTATATTTTATTATAGCAGCAAACAAATATTTTCTATGTAAAAATACATTACAGTATTTCATATATATATGAAATATGTAGGCTATTAAGCAATTAAATTAAATGAAGTCTCAAATTTTATATTAATTTATGCAAAATATAAAATAAGGCTTTTCTGCCAGTCCATCAAACAAGCATTGGTCTACTCAAGTTGGGAACAACTGAACATCTGATAAAATTTGAGACTGGAGGTGTTTTTGGATTTTGTATCGCCCCAGTAAAACAGGTAGGCTATTCAGTTAAGCCGCAGTCGTATTTTTGACGGGCCATTCTGGAAATCTACCGTTTCTCATGGGCATGATTTATATCGGCCTACCTCTCTCATCAACGTCGCTTATCCTGAAATAACGCCAAAGAGCATATTGCATTTTTCTTTCACTCCAATTCAGTCTTGCCTGCTCGTTTGAATCAAAATAATTATAATAGGCCTATCTTAAAGTTTTAATCACATTTCAAGCAAGCTGATCACTCAGTAAACACACAGGATTAGAAAACAAGTGATTGCGCTTGAAGACATTTATAGTGAATCTACCTCGTTGTCATTCTGACTTCTGCATAAAAATGAAATGTGCCTAAAATCTGCTGTGACAGCTATTGTATATTCACAACCAACAAGTAACAAACTCACAATTAAGTTGTTAGAAGCTCGGCAACCGAGACGCTAAGGAGTGTGAATTTACAGAGACATCTAACTGGTCTTGGACCGTCTTGCCCTCACACATATCACAGAGGTAATACGCACAGGTTGTCTACGTAAAGATTATTTCTAAATAATCACAGGCTTTTGCGGTTACATAATAACACAGGGTCATATCGCGGTTTGGATTGAAATGCGATTAATTGTACAGCCCTACATCGCATGGTGTGGGCCTGCATAGAATGTTTTTTTTTCTGTCTGTCTGTTTAAAGTCAACGTTGTGTTTTGTGTGTCCAGACCTGAAGGTGCTGAAAGTGTACATTGAGTTTTCCTTGGACCAGCCTAAAGGGGGGCTTCACTTCGTTATCCCCGACGTCGACGGTAGCATGGCAGAGAGAGGAGCTCACGTGTTCTCCTTCGGGTACCAGAACTCCTCCAGGTCTGGTTAAGATCAGCATCATAATATTACATGAAATGGTGGTTGGGAATTTTCTGTGTCACTGTTAGGAATCTTACTGAAATACACGTTACTTTAATTTGCCTTAGTAAAATGCTTGATAATCAAATGATGGTACCACGGAATAAGAAATGACTTGCAGTTCTAGAAGTGTGCTCGTTGTTTTTACTGTGCTGTACTGATGATCATCACGTTGTCCTGTGCCTTAAGATTCTGGTTCCCTTGCGTTGACTCCTACTCGGAGCTGTGCACTTGGAAGCTGGAGTTTACTGTGGACGCGTCCATGGTAGCAGTGTCATGCGGTGATCTGGTGGAGACCATCTACACCCATGACATGAGAAAGAAGACCTTCCACTACATTCTCCCAATCCCAACTGCTGCTCCCAACATCTCTCTGGCTGTGGGTCCCTTTGAGATCCTGGTGGACCCCTACATGCATGAGGTGGGTTTACAGTCAGCTCTGTATGCAGGACATTTAAACGGTCTGTCTATACCCTTTATGCTGTCTAAACTAACACCAAGTTAATCCAACCACTAGGGGTCGTTCATGACCCTGTATCATTGTTTAAAAGGCAAAACAATGTTGTGAAGATAAAGTTAAAGTATGTATTTAATTAATTCTGTCAATACTTAAGTTTAAATTGGTTCCTTGGTGTAGACATTTTTGTTGTCTTGTTATACTGTTCAGTACTTAAACTATCCAACTGCCTAGACATAAAGATACCCGCCAGTTACATCGAGACACTGTGGGCCCCTCGTAACTCTCTATGCATGAAAAATCCATGTGCTGTTAACTATTGGCTGGTCAGCGATTGTTTTGTAAAAGTTATTGATGCATAGTTGCAACAAGAGTTGCAACTTTTACTATCCCAACATCACGTTTTACTGGCCCCGCGCCATCGGGCAACTGTTATTGTCAAGCCCTGACTTTTGAGTTTTTTCAATCACTAGCAAATACTATTCTATCAATCAGTTGTTTTCCATAAGCATTAACACAATGCCTTGTTTCTAAAAGATAGTATCTTTCAATAATGTTGAGCTTTTTATTCAACTAAACATACTCATACAAACAAAAGTGTCGTTGAGTCCAACATTTTGTAGAACATTTGTATTGTTGTTATTTTTTGGGCCAATACCGATTGACGTTATTCAATCTGCAAGAAATGTATCCAGGTAACGCATGAAATCAACAAAAGGATAAATTAATTGTGATCTGACAGCCATTTAATTGACAACAAAGTATCATTAGATGGGAAAATCGTACTACCGCTGATCTGGTGTTTTGAGTGGAAAGTGTCCGATTCCGATCTCCTGCCGATCTCTCGGTGCATTCCTACTTGTCGCTTGTGACAGGTCTCTCCACGTCGTACTTGCTCCAACACTGTATCTCTGCGTGACTCTTTTCCCTGCCTCTCGTCCCAGGTCACACATTTCTGCCTGCCTCAGCTGCTGCCGCTGCTCAAGCACTCCATGTCCTATCTGCACGAGATCTTTGAGTTTTACGAGGAGATCCTGACGTGCCGCTACCCCTACTCCTGCTTCAAGACGGTGTTTGTGGACGAGGCTTACGTGCAGGTGTCGTCCTACGCCTCCATGAGCATCTTCAGGTAGGATCCTGTGTGTTCAGTTGAGTACTTTAATTTAATTCCTGTGCTCCAATCTGGCACTAATTGTATTAATTTGCTATTTCATGTTTTAACTTTGCTACTTTATTGTTACTTTATTCGGTAGGAATGCAAACGCCATAATAAATAGTTGATGCTTTATCCGCATTGCCACAGTCTTTGTCACCTATAGCATTTGTAGCTGGAGTGAATGCTTCACGCAGACAAAATACGTGTGTGCTTTCTTTCTGTTAGCCTCACTTTGTCCTAGTCCCCTAGTTCCATTTGGGGGGGATAGTTTAGTGATCTGGGTCTTGGACTCATCCGTAAGGTTGCGTGTTCAATCCCCAGAGTTAGCCTACCTGGAAGCATCCTTCAGCAAGATGCCTTACCCCTACCCGCTCCTTATACTATTCTAGTATTATACTAACACACCTTGGATATAAGCATCAATTAAATGACCTAATTGTAAATGTATTTCCCCATCTTGCTCGCTTACTACCTGTTTCTCTGTCATAAGTCACCTATATGAAGATTTCCATCTTAAATATATCCACATAAATACTACACACATATTTCCTTCTTCAACCCTGCTGCCTTTGTGTGTGTATCTAGCCTGATGTGTGCCTTTCCCTGTGCCTCAGCACCAACATGCTCCACAGTGCCATGATCATTGACCAGACCCCGATGACTCGACGCTGTCTGGCCCAGGCCTTGGCACAGCAGTTCTTTGGCTGTTTCATCTCCAGAATGTCTTGGTAAGGTCTGCACACATACATGCGCGCGCGCACACACACACACACACATATACATACATACATACAGTACATACACGCACGCACACACACACCCACTCTCACACACGCACACCATATTGTATGCTGAACTAATTAAAAGGAACATTTTAAGTTCTCCACAAACTTAACAACTACAGTCAGTTATAGTATGGTAGTATGATTACCATAAACATCTTATTTGTGAGATACACAAAACATTAGCATTACTTTATAATTTGTATTATTGTATTATCATTTTATTTTATTTTATAATTTATATTTATCATTTTATTATTGAACCCAGTATACATGTTTTGGTTAATGTTTTATCAAAGAATATATTAAATATTGAATTCCATTGAATCTCTTAATTACACCAATTTTGTGCACGGTGAACATATTGTCGATATATGAGGTATTTAGTTGAAATAATAGATAGATCTAGAGCCTACAGTAGCCTATGGCTACTATATACTGATGGTTTAAATACGGTGACATTGGTTGAAAATATATAGCATCAAAGATAGTGAAAGAGATTGTGAAACCAGTTTCACAATGTTGAGAGTTCTGCCAACTGTTGCAATTGAGTTTCAGACAAGCATGGAGTGCCTCGCAGGGTGCTGTACACCATGCGACTCATTTGCAGCTTAGCGTCGCTTACGTTTTAATTCGCTTAGTGAAAGTTTCCCTGTGCAAAGCCAGTTTAAGACTCTCAGATCTGTACATATATGACTGGTGATGAGGGATTTGCCACAGAAAGAGCAGTCAGAATTTGAGCCAACACTGGCCTCACTCACTGTAATAGCCAACCACATGGATCACTGTGCCTGTGTGCGTGACAGCTGGACCAGGGTTCAGCAGCGTATGCCTGCGTGTGTCCGTGTGTGTGTGTGTGTGTGTGTTAGCAGCAGCCCTCACAGGAGTACTTGTACCATCTTGCTGCTGCCAGTAGTAAAGAGAGAAACACTTGAACTTCACCATAGGTGCCCAAGCCTTTGATCCCCATAGCCAGTAAACCTATTATCTTCTCTAAACACACCTCAGATGTGGACCTTGGCTTGTCATTTGTTTGGCTTGCATGTAGTGTTGAGCTGTGCAATTGTAAGCATAGCATCACCTGCTAACAATTAATCGGCATGGTTCAATTCTGTCTTGGGTCGGTGATTAAAGGCAGGCAGGGCCCACTAGCTTCTCAGATTGTCTTTTATGACAATGTGTCCTCCTAGAGAAGGGAGCTGGCGTGAGGGTATTGGATAATATTATTATTTTATAAGTAATTAATAATTGTTATTGTTGGGTATCATGCGGTCAATCATCACATTTCTAAAAGGACCCCGTAGTTCTAGGCTTGCATCATTCCCTATGTAATTTCTAGGCAAAGCTGGTAGTGTGGTGAGAAGTGGTCTGATATTCGTTTTGAACAGATCACGTAATGCAGATTCACTGATGAAATCACCTCTGATACTTCAGACAGCCTGCACCCCATTCTCCCTAAGGAGGTTAAAACCACTAAGGTTAAATCAAGTTTATTGCTTCCTGGTTTTACAAGCTAATAAATCCAGCCTGATAAAGTTGTGAGCGGTGTGTGGCTTGCCGTGTAGCAATTATTCTACAGGGTAGAAACAGCCTTGAACGTAAGGCAATATTTGCTTACCATGAATAAATCCACTATTGGGAAGAAAAATAGATGTTCAGTTGAATAATACCGTTAGACAGCATGTCATACAGTAACATGTTGTTGACCTCATGTCAACATGAAACAGTCCAGGTTGTTGTTTGCTTGAGCAGTATACCGGTAATAAAAAGATCAAACATTTAAAATGCAGGGCTGATGAATGGGTGTTGAAGGGAATCTCGGGCTACATCTATGGTCTGTACCTGAAGAAGACCTTTGGCGTCAACGAGTACCGCCACTGGATCAAAGAGGTAACGCTATCCATTGCGTCAGTGACACACGAGTACCATTATGTTATTATGTTAATAATTTGACAGTAGTTTGACACCAAATTACTGAGGTGATGTTGCTGCATGTGCAGCAGAATATCTGTGCTAAGCGGTTAGTTTAGAATACGGCATGTCACAAGAGTTCCACATACAGTGTATCATGTGTGTTGTTCCCCAGGAGCTGGATAAGATTGTTGAATATGAGCTCAAGACTGGAGGAGTTCTGTTGCACCCAATGTTCAGCGGGGGCAAAGAGAAGGACAAGTAAGGAGGCCGCAAATTCATCCGGCTTTAGAACCTGACAGAGTTCAAACAGAAAGATGAGTGGGACCACCAACCTATTTGGTTCTCAGTCATTAAACTAGAATATGATGTCATTGTGGGCTGGAAATGTGCCTCAAAAACATATGTATATTAATATCACTCGTGCAAACGTTAGGATATTTTTGAGTTGTCAGCGACTTTAAATGTAGCAGTAATATACTTTTCATTTGTGCTTGTATTGTGTAAATGTATTGTTTCATGTAATGTTTAAAGGGGATGTTGTTTCTGTACTCTGTGTGTATTAGTTGGCCGTGTCAATGAACTGATTTAGCCGCTCTGATTATTGTAACAGCAAATGTGTTACAGCAACCTAGTGTTCGTTTATGTACTTTTCGCATGCTGGCATTGACGTTACTAGTAGTGCTGTGTGCAGAAATGTTTTGGATTCTATAAACGTCCTAATAGAAAATGATCCACAAAACCATAGTTTTAAACATGGATGTTAAAATGACAAATATGCATCCTTGGGACAAGGCTGGCCACATTATAGTTAAGAGCTGCTGATGTTTGCATGTCTTTCATTTTATGGAGAGAGAGAGAGAGAGAGAGAGAGAGAGAGAGAGAGAGAGTGGGAGAGGCTAGCCCACACACGGCTTCAATGATTATGCTAGCACTCTGCTGTGCATGTTGCCTGTGGCTGAACCACATCCCCGGGTATGTATTTTTAAGTTGTCAACAACTTGGCTCCAAAGTCCAATCTGAAGTGGTGATGATGTTAGCAAGGATGTTGCGCAGCGACAGAATGGATGCCAAAATGTGCTTGAGAATACAATTATCCTTATTTCACATTTCCTTCTATAAAATCTCAGGTTCAGAACATGTACTTGCAGTTAAATGGGCTGTTAGGATAAGACAAAAGAACAGTCTGTGCTGGTTTTGTGTGAGTGTATTACTGTTTAGATGACGCACAAAGACGTGTCTAACACGTTAAGTTTGTTCCATCGTCAAATTGTGGTTGATTTCATTTCAGCATTGCATTACCAATGTTGTTATGGTTGGGAACCTAACAGTGCATGCCCCTCCCACACTAGAGGAGTGCTGTCTGCTCACACTCCTCTCTACCCCTGTCCCTGTGGCGCTTCATGGCTTGCACCCTTCTCTACTCAGTCACCCACACCGTTATGTTTCAAAATATGAACTGTGAGCTGGAGTATGAATGTGGGGTTCAGGGGCACTGCATTGCAGTCTAAATAGCCATCTTTTAAAATTGACTCTTTGTTTCCCTTCATTGTGTGTAGTCCAACGCCCCACCTTCACTTCTCTATCAAGCACCCCCACACACTATCCTGGGAGTACTACAAGATGTTCCAGTGCAAGGCACACCTGGTGATGAGACTGATCGAAAACCGCATCAGCATGGAGTTTATGTTACAGGTGAAGCAGCGAAGGCTCTCTGAACATGCATATGTCGTCCATTTCATCAGTTTACAATATAATTTGTAGTCATTTAGTCTAGTTGGGGCAGGCTTTTGGTGTTCTTGCCATCATGTTCTTTTATGGTTACATTGTTAAGGATTGTTCTTCAATACCACAGACAGAGTTGAAAAAAAAACAGTTCCACCCCTTTAAAACTTAACATAATCTTGGGTGTCTTCTCTATTGGCAAACATTACTATCTTGGCTTACAGCCTTATTTTGGAACAGCATCTAGACATTAGAACAAGTATTTCTGCATGTGTGTAAGTTGAACTTCTTCAGAACCACTAACTGTATAGATAAGTAAATGTGTCTCCCACCATGGTTAATCTTACAGTAACAATGAAAAATTATTGTCTGTTAGGATCTGCCCGCAGCAGCAGCAGCAGCAGCAGCATGTCTCACTGCTTTACACTGCTGTCCCATTCTGCAGGTGTTCAACAAGCTTCTTAGCCTTGCCAGCACTGCCTCCTCCCAGAAGTACCAGAGTCACATGTGGAGTCAGATGCTGGTCTCTACACACGGCTTCCTCAAGTCTATCTCTAATGTGTCTGGCAAGGACATTGGGCCCCTCATCAAGCAATGGGTGTATCCTTTTATCTAAGCCAGTGACCAGCACACAACACATTTTCTAGAGCTAGTTTAGTCTATTGTTCAGCAGTAGCCTAGAAAAGGCATTTATTAAAAACTAATTTAGCAGATTTTAGTGCTGAATGATGGCCCTATAGAAATATTTGAATGTGGTTTGTTGTGAAATTGAATTGGTTATACTTTTGACTGACAAAAGGGGCATGGCATGGCTAGTAGGGGTAGGAATCACCCAGGGCCCACGATACGATATTATCATGACACTTATGTCACAATACGATATAGTTGCGATTTTTTTACATTTGCAACTTTATCCAACTTCAAATGACAACTGACATAAACACGTTTTAAATAATGTATACACCAAGTTACATTCTCATGTGCAATTTATATAATAAAAGTACTTGGCGTCTGTGTATAGATACAGTATAGCCACCGGAAATATTGCGATACTATGCTGTAATGATTTATCCCCCACCCCTAGCTAGCCATGATCTGTTTGACTTGAGCCTACTCTAAAGCAATACCACTATGCAGCTAAATATGTATTAGCCTTAACCTCCACCCTACCTAGAGACCAGAGCTCGGTGGTGAAGTTCTTTGGCAGCTTTGCTTTCAACAGGAAGAGGAACGTCCTGGAGCTGGAGATCAGACAGGACTACACGTCATCCGGAACACAGAAATATGTGGTGAGGGTTTTCATCTGCTTGTGTCAATGTGTATTTGATATTATGTGTGGTAATTTCCAGGCAGCCTAGTGTTTGATACTGCAACATGTTTGCTAAAATATATGCGTCAGGTTAATAACTTCTAATGAGCTTTTAATGCCCATTAAGTTAATGGTAAGCTAAACCTAATGTATGTTATAAATACAATGTCTAATTGTTCTTACTAAGACTTGATAGTCAAAAATCATAACATGCCTTGTTCCCTCTAGGGTCCCATCAAGGTGACTGTACAGGAGTTGGACGGCTCCTTCAACCACACTCTACAGATAGAAGAAAACAGCCTTAAACACGACATCCCCTGCCACTCCAAAAGCAGACGGTAAGTAGCACAGGATAACACTGTCATATATCAGGGTTTAAACGGTAGCAGGTGGGTACATTCGTGCTTAAGCCTGCCTCTTTTGTACTACAGTTTTCCCAGTGTGGCCAGATGTGTTCTGAAGTGACCTGAGTAGAGCTGGATTGTGTTTCATATGTATGTGTGTGTGTTCTCTCCTGTAGCATTTAGATTTGACTAAATTGTTTTTTTTTTTTTTAAAGCAACAAGAAGAAGAAAATTCCCCTTATGAATGGAGAGGAGGTTGATATGGACCTATCAGCCATGGAGTATGACTCTTTATTCTGTTGTTAATTGAACATATGTTTGCCACCTCACTATTTTCTATTTGTTTATTAATTATTGTGGTAAACTGTGCCTTTTATAACTGTTTAACAGGGAATCTGGGACCCCTAGGGGTCCTGCAGGGTTACTGCATGGGGTCCCCCAAATGTTTTAATCCAAACCGTATTTTCTTCCAAAAAAGTAAATGTCAGAAAGTATACATTAACATAACTAGAATATGTGCCATAAATATATGAATCTGTCAAGTATTTTAATGGCTTAGTTAGTGGCCTACTTTTATACATGACACTATAGGGCACTCTGCACATTACTGTTGGCCTGCCAACTAAATGTTTTATACCATATGATAGGGGTTCCTTGTGCAGTGTTTCTATCAGCCAAAGGGTCCTGAAGTCCTCTGGTGTAAAGTGTAAACAGGCCAGTTACTGCTAAGGTACACACCTCTTGTGTTGTGGTAGGATGTTTCAAAAGGGTTTTTGTTTTTAATTTAAACTCAGAAATTGCATGCACCTCCTTCACCTGTGTGCTGATTGGCTGTCACTCCTCTCTGCTCCTCCCCTTACAGTTTAAACATTGTTCTTGAATCATTTGTCTATGTCCCCCTCTGCAGTGCAGACTCTCCTCTCCTCTGGATCCGTATAGACCCAGACATGTCCATTCTGCGGAAGGTGGAGTTTGAGCAGGCTGACTTCATGTGGCAGTACCAGCTACGCTTTGAGAGGGATGTGGTAGCACAGGTGGGTCAACCAATGGCAACATGGCTGTGGACTGTGCATCCTTTGTTTAGAGCATATTCCCTTCTATTTTTTTTTCTTCTTTTTGAAAGTGTTTTTAAAGCGTTACAGTGCTCTTCCCTCACCTGCCAGCTTTAGCACTGTTTTATTTATATATATATATATGTATGTATATGTTATATAATAACTGGCCCGGTATCTCTGCCCTCAGGAGGAGTCTATCTCTGCTTTGGAGAAGTTCCCAACACCTGCCTCCCGGTTGGCTCTGACTGACATTCTGGAGCACGAACAGTGCTTCTACAAAGTCCGCATGCAGGCCTGCTTTTGTCTGGCCAAGGTACAGTGTGTGCTGCTGGCAGGCTGGCTGTGTGATTTATTTATTTGTGTGTGTGTGGCGCTGAGTCTATAGAAGGTGAAAGAAGAAGAGCGTTTATTTGAGTCCCAGTTTAGGCTGAAGCTCTTCCCTGCATTGGTAGACCTGTGATTTAGAATGTCTTGGCGACCTAAAGGTCTCTACTGGACCAAAACAATCTCTCACATCACTATTATATAAATTATTATTATTATTATTATTATTATTATTATTATTATAAATTATATAAACTGTACAGATCATCAAATTCAATCTAACATAAATGTCAAACATTTAGTCATTCTTTGATTCTAAATATGGTTTTCCAGTTCAATCTTGGTCCTGTTCCCCAGGCTGTCCTGGAAATGGCTGAGCTCTAAGAATTAAATATTTACTGTATATTGTGGTACCTCTCCGGGAACCATCACCTTATCGTGGTGGAGAGGTTTGGGTGCCCCTATGAACCTGAGGGCTGTGTTGTCT
>JAOEGT010103236.1:0-13014 GCA_025447795.1 Speoplatyrhinus poulsoni
CAAATATATTAAATATATTGATATTGTGACAAAATCAAGACATGGAGGCAACAGGTGGCACACTTGCCATGTATTAACAGTAGCTCAAGCTAGCACATACACGTAGCACCCCCACAATACATTAACGGAACGAAGGTCACTCACACACTGGGAGGAACTGAAACGGTTTTTAACACATACTAACACTGTCACTACCAACGCTATCTACATAAAAAATGCGTAACACATACCAATAAACACAATGAGTAACATGAACATATAAGTCATAAACACAATAAAACTAGTTCCCAGTCTTGCTCCCAGGGCCACCTCTCTGTCCAATAGCCGGGGCGCTACACAGCCCCCCCAGCGCTGGTCCTATTGTCCTCAAGGATCGACCACTAAACCACAAAGTCTTTGTGTCTCTGGGGGAGTCGCCGTGTCGTTGCGGCCGTCTTGGCTCCTCTGTTGGTAGGGAGACGGTCGGTGGCTGTCTCTGTCCCGCCGATGGGAGCCAAGGGAAAGGTGTGAGCCGGTCACAGTGCAGGACCACAGTGTGCCGTGTCAGATGCACACAGTACACCTGAAATGTGGTCCAGCACCAGACACGGCCCCACCCAATGGCTCGACAGCTTTGGGGACACACCCTTCCTCTCTGGGCAGTATACCCAGACATGGTTCCCAACTGCCAAACCTGCGCCCCAACACCGGCTGTCATTAGCACGCTTCTGGGGCACGCCGGCCTTGGTCAGCTCCCGTCGGGCCAGTTCGCGCACCTCTCGTAGCGGTTCCCATACTGTAGGTTGCCCAGGAATCCCAGTCCAGGTTTGGAGCTCTCTACTGAACATGAGAGCTGCAGGGGTGGAGTTGGTGGATGCCTGGACTGCCGTTAGGTATGCCCATAGGACCAAAGGCAGGTGCCCTCCTAATCCCAATGCCGGCGGCTGATCAAGATGGCGAGTTGAGTGACCAGGGTGCGTTTTAAACGCTCAACTAATCTGTCGCTTTGTAGGGGTGTTGTCCTTGTCTTCTGCACCCCCATCCGCCGGAAGCCTGCGTAGTGTCTTAGCAGTCCCAAAGTGTCCCGCCCCCGGAATTCCATGTACCAGGTGCAGGACATTTGTTCGCCAACGCTACTGTACCAACAGCTGCAGGAGGTCGTGGTGGCCATTGGAATCCTGCCACCATCGGTACAGGAGCTCCCTTTGGAGAGTTAAAAAGGACCACTGGGAGTGGAGACTCTTCGTCTCACTATCCAATGCTGCCACAACCTTTCAGGGTGGCCGTTGCCCTGCCTCCACCCATGCTCATGCCCAGCAGAGTACAATATCCAGTTCCTGCTCTTGTTGCAGCTGTTGGGGGTTCAAGAACTCCCAGTCATTGTCTAGCTGGGTCCTGGCATCATCACTTTGCGTGCCACTGTCACCTGTTGAAGAGTCAGTACTCCTTTGCTGACCGGCCCCATCGTTCTTCCGAACCCTAGATTGGTTACTGCTACGTTGTCTCCGGTCACGTGCCCTGGTGGTGGCTGAGGGATTGTCAAGGTTCTCGCTCTCGCTGCCTCGCTGGCCAACCGCTCACAAGCAGGCCGACTGCATCGGTCCTGCTTCTCGGCTCTCCTGGCGCTGGCAGTGACGGCACTCCTCACACTGGCAGGGCCGCCGAGATAGCCCGTCTGCATTGCCATGCAGTCAACCAGCCCGACAGTGAGGGTTGACCCAACGACGTTGACTACGTCCCACCACTCGTTCAAGAGGTCCAGGTCAACAACCAACAACCAGGCTGACATCAGCGATCCAGAATTTGTGCTTTGTAGCCTGAGTCCCTATCCGTGCCTGGATGAGCTAGTGCCCTCGGGTCGCTGCCTTCTCCCCAGTTACCGTGAGTAAGGGGGGCGATGCTGTCATGGTTGTCAGCCCTGCTGTCTCTGGTAGAATGCCCGGCCGGATGATCGACACTGTTGCCCCGTGTCAATGAGGGCCCAGCATGTCTGTCCATTCAATTGACAACGGCCGTACAGTCCTGAGTGAGCGTCAATGCGCCCCACAGGCATAGGGCCAGCTGGTTCGCTTTCTGCCCCTCTCTCCAGTTGTTAGCAGTGGCCAGGAGTTCAAACTGGGGCAGGAAAGTATTCCAGTTCGCTGTTCCATCGTATCTTGCGTTTTTTATGCACACTGCCAACTGCGGTACCAAGCCTTGGTCTGCCGCCCTTCCTCTGGCGGCATAGGCAAGTGTGGCGTAGGCAGGCGGGGGAGTTGCTCCAACCGTCGGCATGGTTCTTCCCATCATCTCTCTCTTTGGGCTAGCCACTTACCCCATCGCGGCGGCAGCCCGGGGTTCTCTCTCCGACATAGCGGCCTCTTCGCCAGGTAGCAACTATGCGGGCAAGCACAAATATTTAATTATTGCCCAGCCCTACTCTTGACACATACACGTTGTGAATAATCTTTCCAGTTTGCGCTTGTATCTATTTTTAGGCCTATTAAATCCCACTAGTCTCGTTAGCAGTATCGATAATCTCAGACCTTATTGATTTTAAGGTTTTGGACACTTTTTTTGTCTTCCTATTGACAGTTTTGGGTTACCTGTTTACATGGGATGTCACTTAATCGGGTCTGGTGTTTACATGCGCCGTCACACCCAGCCCTATTTTATAACCAATCTAATAATTTTTCCCAGTATACATCTATTCAAAGTGAAAACACAACTCATCAAATGCACGTCTACATTTTACAATCAATGTTCAGCTGAGGATACCTTTTTGGCACAACACCAACACCGCGTTATAGAGTTTACTGTAGAGCACGCAATGGGTGTGGTTACAGCGCCTTCTGCTGACACACTCCCAGTTAGGGCTGTGCGATAAAGTGATATACTGTATATCGTATGACAATAGAAAAACATGTACCGTCTTAAATTATACTTTATCGTCACTCGTCATTTGAAGTCCATATTTTGCGCGGATTACTCGTTTGCTTTTTAATGGCGAGGCTTTTATTGCACTTCCAGTAACGTGTAGTTTTCGTCAGCTCTCTACATCTCCACCGCTGTCTATATTTCCCTCCCTGAGATCTGTGTATGTGTGTGTGTGTGTGTGTGTGCGTGTGTATGAGTGTGGAGTGAGCCATGCCCACCCCGTAGTGGAGAAGGGGCATGGCGTAGCAGCTCGTGATCAGAGAAACATTGGTGAAGCAGATTCGTACTGAGTCGTATGATCTATTAAGTTTAACCTGCCAGCCAAAAGTTGTATTAAGTTGTATTGTGTGTGGTACATTGCCGATGCTACTGCTGCAAAGTAAACAAAACGCGCTAGCTAGCTACCTGGCAAAACACATGGACATTACATTCTGTACATATAGCCTAACCATGACGTAGTTTAAGACTATGAAAATGTTCGATTGAATAGCCTACCTCTGTATTTTGTTTCTATGTCTGGCAAGCTCCTTGAATATCCAATCTTTCAGATGAGTTATCTTAAAGAAACCACACATTTCTCAACACTGATTGCCATGTTCTAGTTGCGTACATTATGCAGTCAATGGGTTATGTTCGTGTTAGTAAACAATCAAAACATTTTTATTTTAATTCAGTGTAACACATTTAATTTGGGGGGGTCATTGGATTTATTACAGAACTTGCTATATCGTGATATGTATCGTTATCGGGATATGACATTTTGGTCATATCGAACACCCCTACCCCCAGCGCTTGAGAACGGATAATGCTGGTTATATTTTCACGCTTTTGAAAATTTGTATATACTTCCCCCAGCTCACGCACGCACTAGCTCACCAACAGAGCTCCACAGAGCTGGCTTGTACTAACTCCCATTTACTTATTTGCACAAGCCCATTGTCCATTTGTCCAAACTGTGTATTGTTCTAATAATACATTCATTGTACAGTGGCTGAACAGAATAGATTACCGGCATCACACGTAAAACCGGGCATGCTCATGAGAACGCAACCAGGATGTAATCTGGTTTAACCATTGCATGGTAGAATTATTCTTTCATTCGGGTCATGGAACGGGTTATACTACCTCTCTGCTTCGGAATGAAATTTTGATTGGCTCTGTTACTGTGAAAAAACGGTCCACTGGAGTGAACAGAGATGACGCAACTCTCTCTTTACATGGCTCTGGTGCTAACTGAAGAGAATGATGTTATGCAAGAGAGACGGTTGTGTAATAGGGTTAGTTCCCACTCCCGAGCCCCACTGTCCTCTCTAGTGCATCATGCTTTCTAATTGAGAAGGTCATACTGAGTCCAAGAGCACAGTAAAACACACATGGTCTCAGCAAGTCAACATTTGAGCATATTAAGAAAGATTAAGGTTGGCTGTTGGATAGCACCAGCGGATGAGGCATTCTCTATACCAAATTATTCCTTTCAGCTGACTGATGTTTCTGTGAGAAGTATGCAACTGCTTTCTACCACCATTTTAATTTGTTTCTCACCTCCTTGTTGAGAGCGTTATCCAGATGTTATCCAACGCTGTTCACAAGTTGTGAAGCAATAAAAAGCACAGAAAAACAGCAGGCAGACTGAGCTTGCTTGGAAACTCTCCACATCTTTGGCTCTCTACATGTTTTGCATGTTTTTGTTTTAACCAAACCCTCAGAGTATAGACCTAATGTTTGGTGAAATAATAATTTTGGAAGTTAGTGTAATTTGCTGCTGAATTTTCTTAAGTTTGTTAGCTAGTCAGATCTGAACCTCTTACTACTGGATGCTGAAACCTGGTTGATGCTCTTCCATTTTTGGCACCAACAGCTCACACACACACATTGACCTACACCACAAACCCTAATGAATGCAGCCGCCATTAAATTGCATAGTTTTATCAAATAAATCAGATAATTGTACATGTTAGGCAATGTATTAACATGCAACCTATATAATATACAGTAGTCCTCTTGGCAGGTTAGGGTTAGGGTGACATGATGGTTATCAAATATATGGTGAAAATTGTATCTTGGGAACTCATATTCATGACCTTACTGTCAACAGTTTTAAGTTTTTAAGTTTTAAGACAACTTGTTTGAGAGGGTGTTGTAAATGTTTCTAAATAATTTATGTACTTCTTTTCCTAAATGTAAGAATCATTTTTTGAACGCATGGAGTTTACAGTAGTGGTACCGCTAAGCAACATATTGTATTATGTTAAAAGTTAGGCTCGGACATATGGTTCTTAGTTAGAAATGTGGTTGTTGTAAAGCAATGTATTCATGCTTTAATTAAAAAATTTATTCTGCTGTTTACTGTTAAAAATAAGCTTTGGTCAATACCATGCACTGGCTTTGGACTAATCTTTGACATTGATTTGAGATGTGCAGACAGAAAAAAAGGACATTATCCCAATTGCATCAAATAATTTGTATAAATTACCACAAATGTCTTCTTGCTTTTCAAGAATAGGATTACAGCTAGATCAAACTAAGAAATGTTTAATTGATTAAGTCAGGCACCCTGGACCCATTTTGATCATCCTAAACCCCACACATTCAGACGGTCAACAGCCTAGAAAGATCTGAACTGCAATGAGGGCTTGTTTAAGCAAAATTGATTGTGTCTGAGACCTCTAAATAGCCTTAAACATTTGGATAAAACAAACTTACACTTTCAGAAAACCTGCAATGTATTTAAAATGTTACAAATGCTTGTTGCTAGAGGTGTAAATTATTATGGTATGAATAGGCTACTATAGAGTAACAGTGTGGTTTAAGAAGTACATTTCCCATTAATTTTCTCCATTTACTTTTCAGGAAAATACTTACATAAAGAGTTTTAAGCTTTAATAGCATCACTTCAAATTCTCGAAGATGGTTGGCTTAGTTCCAGTCTTAAATCTATTTATACAAGGTTTTTACAAAATGAATGGGATATTTACTTTCGACACCAGAGCCCCTAAAAAGGTGGGCGATCACTTTTACGCTCTATAGCCTTGGACTCGTTCATTTTTATTCATACCTTTTTCTAAGTGTGTGACCATAAAGCAATTGAAATTGCACCCAACATATATGTAAGAAATGTACAATTTATTTTTTGAAATGAACATGAACCAATAATGTACCATTATTTCTATGTGGGTATAACACATTTACACAATGTTAGTTACTGAAATTTACCCTGAAATTATAGCGGCTACTGTGGAGTGGCATCCATTCCTGTTAATCAATATTCATATTTGTGCAGGCTTTGAAACATAATGTCATTCTACTGGAGGCCATCACATATGGCATCATGGTCTTAGATGTGACTTTATCAATATACAGTATTATCCAAAATATACATAGTGTGTAGTACAGTATCACATCATAATAATACTGTGTTAAGATGCTTGTGCAAAAATAATGTCTAATATGAAATACTAAGGGTGTGTGTGAGAGAGATACAGAAAGTTGACCAAATGTAGTATTGTATTCTTAAAGTGAAAGATCCTGAACACACGTGTGTCCAAGAACAGAGAGCAAAAGTTGTTTAAGGATAACTCTGAGCTTAACCTACATAACATAGTTGATCAAATAGATGAGGCGAGATATAACACATATAATGTACTTTACCCCTTTTTTAAACCACACGACATTATGAAGTCAATACGCAAATCACAGGCCACTCTATCATTACACTTTATTTTTCTCGGTCTCTCACAGTGTGTGAGTGTGTGTGTGTGTGTGTGTATGTGTGTTCACTGCAGGCAGTTGCTTCTACGACATTACAAATGAGCTCCACCACTTGGCCCAAGAGCTTCCTTTTAATCTTTTGCCCTTAAGACGGATGACAACATTTATAAGTAGACAGACTTGGACGTTGTGGGGAGAAAAAAAGCTCTACTAATGCTCTTGAGTCTAACTCGGGCCCTGCAGCTAGAATACACACATGCACCACACACATACACACACAGAGAAATGTGTCTCTCCGTGGAGCCGGGCCCGGTAACCCTAGGAGATAAAGAGTGGATTCCCCTCTCTCTGCAGTCGATTCTTCTTGTTCATTTTCTTTATTTGTCTTCCAGACACTATTTCATTTCCTGTTGGCTCCCTCTTTTATAAAACATAAAGCTTGTGTGTTTAAAACATAAAATAATATGTACAGTACAGAATACAGTATATATATTTTAGGGCTGTCAAGTGATTAAAACAAATATTTTAATGTAGTACATGCTTTGTGATTAATCTAAATAATCTAATGAATCTACATTAATTGCATGAATTAATATTTGCTTTTTGTTAAATTTTCTGTGATCAGAGGTCAAGGCAATTTATTTTTCTCTGCATTTAAGGGGGTTTATGATGTACTGTAAGGGGACTTTAGTGTCAAACAATGTGTGGGGCAGACCATAGCCTAGATGCTACAAAAGGTATCTTGAGGATACAGGCTCCTCATGGAGGAGGCTATCATTTATTATTTCCGAAAACAAAACAAAGACCATGTTTATCCTGCGGAGAATGTTTATATTACAGGCAACATTCTGGCAACTTTGTTCGTGTATCTAGCCTACTTGTTACTGCAGCAAACAAAAATTGCTTTTAGGTCTACACTAGGTGTTAGATCTACAGTTGGCTAATCACCACTAAGGTTAACATTATTTTGGGTAGTCTTGTCAGATACCTTAGATGTGATCTTCTTTCCCTTGCAATTGCATTGCAGGCCTACTCTCGCCTCCAGTTAAGATTGTCACGCACCCTATCTATCGTTAAATATAGGTCTACATATCATGGCATTATGAAGTAATGGAGAATGTCACTGTCATACTCGTCCTATTGGAATAACTGTGATGTTGGAGTGGTGAGGCGAGTGCATACGACTGAAAAACAAAACAGCAGATCCAGCAAAACCACGAGCCTCACGGCTCATCCTTTAATTTAACGGAAAAAAACTAAAACAACGAATACAAACTCAAAATAAACAGGAGTGCACAGTCACGTACCCGAAACAGAAGTGAAACGTGAAACAACGGAACTTCCAGGTAACGTAAACAATAACCCGCACCCCCTCCCCGTAGTCCCCGGTCTTTAAGCCCTCACGCCCACACGGCTGACGGCAATCTGCCTGATCGCACGTGCGGGCGTGAGGCACTGGGGATGTGGGTAGTGCCTCTCCGGCCGTGCTACCCCGGCGAGACCAGGGGAGCGTTACAAACTGTTGGTTTAGACGAGGAGTGGCGCCTGAGTAGACATGTATGAAGGCTACCGACCCATTTACTAAGATTTTTGCATTGATATCAATAGGCTCCAATACGCGTCAACAATATCATCTTCAACTTCGGACGTTTGTTTTCCCAAGGTTTTGTGCTGTGTGAATTATGTGCAGCAAAATAAACTAAGAGGGCAGAGTAAATTAATCAGGGTTCATTTCTTTGTCGTATAATTTTTTCTATAATTAATCAAAATTAACGTGTTATTTTGACAGCCCTAATATACTGTATATATATAGATATAATTAGCAAAGCTAGAGATGCTCTTTCTTGCTGATACAAAGTGTTACGGAGCTGCAGAGGGAAGGGGTTTGGTGAATTATGTGTGTGTGTATGTGTGTGAGAGAGAGAGTTTGCACAGGGGGAAGGGTTGTACATATGTAAGTAGGCCTAGAGACTGACTGCAATCTTTGTCAACGACTGGGAATGTTGCAAAAGCCAGTACAAAGTCATACCGCTCCTCTGGCGTCCATCTTAAGCTTTTCCCGGTGTACATTATGAGGCCATGCTGTGCAATATCTCCCAGCGGGAAGGATGACAGAGAGGGGAAATCATTTCTTTAATCAGAATTATAAATCTTCTGCCTGTAGTTGCTATCACATTCCACATCAGATGCCATGCCTCTACTGCGGTCCCCGATTTCTTTAGCGATTATAGAGGAGGGATATCAGACACATACAATAACAGCCTTCCACGGCACTATGCACTTCCCCCGTGAACATAATCCCAAAAAGCAAGCTAGATCTGAGAGGAAAGTTAAAATGTTGATAATGGAATGGTCGGTGTTAATTTCTATTTATTAATTTAATAAAGAGTGAATGAATAGGTAAAAAACTGAAAAGAACACAGCTCTTTGGCTTTGCAGATTTGACGTGGAAATGATTTCAAATGGATCAGTCGTGCAGAATTCGTTTGGCACATTGCTCTCCTGAATGAGCATAATTTAATTGTTCCTGAGCATTTCACAGCTGTGGATAAAAGGTTGAGGCTCTTTGCAACATAACTACTTTTTAACATGGCATGCACTGGCGCAAACAGGCTTAAGCCATTAAAGAGAAGGCACGGGCATGGAAATGTTTTCCTCTAGACTTAATTGAAAGTGTTCTTACAGCCGCAGTGCCCAATTCACATCAAAAATATTGTATTTATGTGATTAATTATGCCATAACTGCAAAAATTATTACAGAAAAAAACACTGTTTGTTACGTGCTGTTTCACTACACCTAGAAATAGAATTTTTGGCGGGTAATCTTGAACAGCCCGATCAAAGCGCACAGTCCCCAATACACTGATGTCTACGTTGTTGCTGTGAAATATTCATGTACAATACATTCTCTCTTTTCTCCAGAGGAGTGTTCGAATGCTTTCTATTCAAACATTTCCATTAAAGCACTTAACGACTTGCAGCGGTATCAAAACAAACTACGATTAAGATACCATCCTTCCAGAGAATAACAACTAGTGTCTAGTTCACTGGAACCTGTTTTGCATTGCCAACGCAAGTCTGCCTGAAGTTACCTTTGAAATAGAAAGCATGCTAACACTATAATGGCTTGGCGGAAAATTATAATAACGACGGTGTATTTATGATGCTTGCACAATTATTATTTAATAATCAACCACTGGTTTTCCACACTTATCTCTTCATCATATAACATTGCTTTCTGCTTGCGCATGTTTGTGAAATCCTCTGAAGAGGCCGTTGAACAGCTTGTCATAAGAAGACAGGATCAAACTGCCAGCCCTGATAAAAGCTCTTAATGAAGCATTTGTGCCTTTTGCATCGTGAGCTGCATATGCCAGTACACACACACAAATATGTGCTCAATGTCTATCATATCAATGGCGGAACAGATGGTCTGGTGCACCCTTATAAACCACAACATTGCGTGTGGAAGAAATGGTGCGCATTTGTGTTCGAGCGTTTGTTGTGCATTGGCTGTTGGCATCTCCTGCTGTTCAAGTGGCATCGCTGACCTCTCCTGCCCGTAACTTCTCCCCCTCCTTTACTCTCTATCTCTCTCTCCCTGTCTCTGTCTATGGGCTCATTCACCCTCCCTCACCTCAATTTCTCTCTCGTTTATTAACCTTCTACCTCTCTCCCGTTATTTTTATGCAACGAAAAGAGGAAGTTGTGCTTATCTCCCAGCAATCCGATGTCTCCCCTGGGGGCTTGTTATGGTGTGGCGTGCACCAATGACAGCTAATGGCTGGGCTAATGAATTTCTGAACTAATCTATATTTGTACACAGTTCACAAGGGGCCAAGCTTTCAGAGGAGAGAGGGGGCAAACAGTCAAACAGGCAGACAGTAATGAAGGCGAGAAGGAAAGCCGAGCAGGCTGAGAAACAGAGCCACAGAGAGGGATATACACGCTTACAGACACATCTAGCCACGCCACAAGACAGCTAAGTGCATAGATAGAACGATTGCTAAAGAAACGAATGTCTATTGATGGCAGGGTGAAGAAATACCCAAACAGACTGAGAGTGATGCTGTTAACTATGCTGGCAACTTAGTGCAGGACATCAGGTTTTTAGACAGACACGCTAATTATAAGATGCGAAAAGACTAGCTGAGTGACCTCACTGGTTATTGCCAGTGAGGTCATGTGCACCGACTTACTATGAACAATTGTGCCAGCCAGGATTGCATAGTAGTTTTGTTAACATTTACAGTTATGCTCAGCCCTGGTCTTGCATGTGTGGAAGATTCTTGAGTAGCCATTGAATATGCAGTATACTATACTGGTGAAGTATCACCATCAAGCTGGACATCGCGCAGTATGATGTGAACACAGCTCCAGTCTAGTGTAAAATTCTAATTTTCCTGCCCTAATATTGGCAGAAAGATATGGGGACCACACATATGGCCCACAAAACAATGTATTTTCATTTGAAGTAATTTAGTACACTGTGCTGCTAAAATAGTATAGTATTTACCAGGAATAACTCAATACGAAAAACACATAAAAAAACAATACAATATAAACGATACAAAATCATTTATTCATACTGTACTGTACATATTACTGTCAAGTCACAACAGGTTTGAAATATAGCCCCTAGTCCCAGTTTGAGTTTCAAAAAGCTTCACACCGATATAAACAACTCCACTTAAAAATAACCTTAATCTTAACGTAAAACAAGCAGACCGATGGGTTAGCTTAATGACAGTTAGAGGGACATTTTTACGTTCTTCTAATCTTCCACTCTGTGATGTGATCCTGTTGGTTAACCTCCATCCTACCTTGCCTGGAATTCATCTGGAAGCTAAGGGCCTGCGAAGGTGTCCGTGTCTGCAGATGTTGTTTACTTGAGGCACGGCACTGTGTCCACCAAGCACCACTCATTTTGTTACACTTAGCGGTGTTCAACAGATGCGGAGGAAAGAGTCTCATCATCACACCTAATGTTGCTGCAGGACATACAGTACCAAACCCTCCTGAAACTTGAGCATTTTCCAGTTTAATATATTTAAATATTTGCTGTTCTCATTGGTAAACAAAGTCCATTAGGTGCTTTAAAGTGTAGACATTTTAATTTAGACACACTGCAATTAGGCTGATAATCCAAATGCATTATTTTGTTTGACTCTTACTCATCGGTTGGGATATATTACAGCATATCTCAACATACGGCGCTGGTCGGAAATGAGAGCTAGATTGTATTGTTAATTAATTAACAGGAAATGACCAGCAGCATTGTAAACATGCTGGTCGTACATAAATATGTACTGATAAACAATGAAGCCCAATGGTTGAAAATACATTTGATTAATACAGATTAAATCAGTTTTGTAGACTTCAGGTGACCATAATTTGATTATTTCTTATTGGTTCAATTTAAGAACAGATTATTTATGAAAATTTTACATAATCTATATTATTTTCAGACCAGCATAGAGGTCAGCAGTTAATTTCTAAAATGACCATTCTATATTACATTAAAGGTGTCCACCATATTTTAGGCTATATAGCAGAAAACAACTAAATGTATATTCAATGTAAGGATAATTTTATGAAGTAATGTAGGAAGACTCTCCATAGTTGTGGACATTGTGTGTGTACTGTAAGCATGTGTAATGACGTGTCGCCATGTGTTTGACACGTACCTGACCTTGTCGTTTTCTATTGCCCTGACACCTGTTTTGTCAACTTCACCTAAACTAGTGTTGATGTAGATGTGACACTGGCTGGTAATGGTGTTGGATGGGACCATAGATGCAACGAACTGTGAACGGCCTTTATTGGATTTTAAACAGATTCATTCAGCCAAGGGGAGCCTGTTATGTCCCGCCATGCTAAGAGACGAAGCTTAAGAAATTAAATTAAGATTCCGGAACTCAGATGGCACATTGGCATAAAGTCGCGTTCATCTGAGGGATTCTGACGATAATTCCGCAGGCCCTATATGCATAAATGTGAATTACAGGTTGGGCTCAGGTTAAAAAATAAATGTCAGCAGGGGGTATCCGGTCATGGTGGGGGAACAGATCACCGTCATCTTTCACGTTGGATAAGCTAACAGCGTCGGATGTCAAAAGGGAGGGGGGGTTTAATCTGCTCAAACATCTTTTTACCTGCTAAGCCGTCCACACACTCCAGCACTACCTTTCCTGGGTGATGCCTTCACCACAGGTCACCACAGGTCTTCACCCCTGCTGGTCAACAAAGAACACTCACTGGCAGAGGAGAGGCGTAGAAGGGAGTGGACGAATGGAAGGAGGGGTTAGATCTGCAAAGAGGAGAGTGCCGTTTGAGGGTCGGGGGAGAGATACAGTATAGAGAGAGAGAGAGAGAGAGCGGACGGGGGGCAGAGAGAGAGAGAGAGAGCCT